>JAQZBX010051923.1:0-19268 GCA_029593785.1 Cabassous unicinctus | reverse complement strand
GAAATAAATAAATAAATCTTTAAAAAAAAAACATGATGTAAGACTTGAAGAGATAGTTCCTAGGTGGGAATATTAAATATTATAAAGTTAAACATTACAAAGGTAGCTGCTTTGGGAGCAGATGTGGCTCAAGTGATTGAGCACCTGCTTCCCATACGGGAGGTCCTGGGTTTGTTTTCCGGTGCCTCCTAAAAACAAAACAACAAGCAAAACAAATGAAAAAAAAAAACCCAGTTCAGGGGAGCTGATGTGGCTCAGTGGTTGAACGCCAGCTTCCCACATATGAGGTCCCGGTTTCAATTCCCAGCCCCAGGACCTCAAAAAATAAATAAATAAAATACAGGCAGCTGTTTTCTCCAGATTGATGTAACCATTCCGTGTAATTCTAATCGAAATCCTGACAGAATTTCCCTTCAAGCTAAATAAGAGAGTTTTCAAGTTCTAGAGCAGTCAAATGCTGGGGGAAGCGGCAATCGGCAAGACCTTCCCACATTGTTAAAAGCGACCATCACCTGGCAACACGTGGGAAGTTGAGGACATTGTGCCGAGTGAAATAAGGCAGACACAAAAGGACGAGTCTTGTATGGTCTCACTGATGAACTAAATATGATGAGTAGACTTACGATGGAGATGGACTATGGAGTGTAGGTTGGTGGGAGACAGAACGTGGATGAGAAGGGGGAGAAGATGCTGGATGTGTAGAATGTGCTTAATAAGGTCAGCTGTAAATATGTGGTGATGGGTGCAGTTGATGGTAGCACATTATAATGAGTGTACCAGACACTGCTGATTTGTGGATCTGTGGCTGAAACGGGCAGCTAGGGAGGTTAGGGTTAGGGTCAGCTGCAGGACAGCTGGAGGATGGAGAGGGGATGGTCAGCAGTGCTTTTGGTGGCAGATGAGGAGTTGTGCTTAATATGAATACAGGAATGTTCTTCAACTACAAGCTGTTAAGAATGTGGTTATACGTGGGAAAATATGACTAATGTAACTTACAGACTATAGTTAATAAAACTGTATTTTTGTAGCAAAAGCAAAGAAGGTACTATATCAATCCTAAAGGTGAAAAAACGAAAGACTGTGGGGCTTGGTTCTGTGGGATCTGAGTGTGACAAGGCATTTTCCTTCTCTTCTTCATTAACCATGTCCTTAGCGGACGTGCTCATCTGCGTCTTTCTCAAGACTGGAGGAGCGGCCGAGTTTGTTCTTAGGATTAGGTGAGATAAAGGTGCCTGGACAGAACTTTTGTGGAGTAATGCTTCCATAACTTGTTGAGCTGCCTTTTGTCTGTTATTTTATTTTTTGAATTTGAAATAAAGTTTGGAAAAAAAAAAACATTAAAATAATGTGACGGGGAGCAGATACAGCTCAGTGGCTGAGCACCTGCTTCCCGTGTGCGGGGTCCCAGGTTCAGTTCCCAGTACCTCCTAAAAATAATAACAATTGTCACAGCAACGTGACGTTTGCACAGGAATAGCTGGCTAATAGAAACAGCCCCCGGGTGGGGCATGGGGTCACTGGCAGGAGGAGAGTTGCGCCGTGAGTGGCGGTTTGGAGAACTGGCTCTTCAAAGCCTCCTCTCCCTGCCGGTGTCATGCACACCACTCAGGTTAAGAGTTAAGAGTCACACACCTTACAATCCAAACCTTGACAAAAGCCGAGAAGTGGAATTGAACACTAACAGACGTCTAGAAGCCTCACTTCCTGACCTTGGATGTGATTGAGCAAGTCACCCGTTCTCAAGGCACCACATCGGTTTTTTCGCCCTGTATCCCCCTCACACCTCTTTTCCCTGATAGGAACCTTTGCGTTGGCAGGTCACGCAATGAGCCCACATCCTTACAGCCGTGCTGAGAGGCCTTGAGGGTCTCTCTGTGTCCTCAAGTTCTCTGGTGGTTTTGTTTATAAGTTATCGTGCCAACTCACATGCGTGACCTTTCCCTGATCACTCTTTGAAATCAGAACAATCAAAGTGGAAACACATCCTCGTACCTGTGACTGCCACAGGCACGCAGGGCCGCTGGGCCTCTTGGGGCGCCCTAGCCCTGGCCAGGTAGGCCACTCGGGTGCCACTCTGACACCCGAGTGGCCCCCAGGGCGCTGAAGCCCCCGGCGGCCCCTTCCCAGCAGCAGGTGCCCAGGAGCTCACTCCCTTCTTTCCCAGCCTCTCCCCACCGGGTTTCGCCCTCAGGGCGCTGTCCTGAGCCCCGGGCTGCGGCCTCCCCAGCCTGCCCTGACAAAGGCGCCCCAGCACCTCCTCACCCCAGCGCGGGTCCAGTTTACCAGCTGCCACTTTTGCCAATCTGGTTTTAAAATTCTGGGCGAGGTCGATGGTTTTCCCTTCGGCTGGCCGTTTTCTGTGTGTCTGTGGGTCCGGGTTGTGCCCTTTTCAAAGGCGACTGAAAGCATCCCTGGAAAGGGGAGTTGCTGTGATGTTAAAACCAGCAGCAGGAGGGGTGTCTACCCCCTCCCCGTCCCCAGCCCCCTAAAGCCCTGCAGCAGAGGGCACCCCATTTCCAAACGAGGCCCGGGGAGGCGCCTGAGGCCCTGCCGCCCCCCAGTTCCCCAGGGATGAGGCCTTGCCAAGGGGCCGGGATTCTGGGCCTGGAGGTGAGTGGGGGGGAAAGGGTGGGGGCGGGGAGGGGAGCGGGCGAAGGGCATCCCAAGGGCCAAAGGCGGGGCCGGGCCGAAGCCCCCGGGGGGTGTGGCTGCCCGAGGGTCCCGGCAGCCCTGGCCCCCCGGGGAGCGGGGAGCGGTCTGGCCTGGCTGGAGGGAGCCCCACTTCTCCCTCCGCTTCTCCCTCCGGCAGGAGCCGCCTCCGGGCGCGGCCCGGCTGGGTGCAGACTCGCCACCTCTACCCCGACCCCAGCCTGAAACCAGAAGGGACCCAGCCTTGAAGGGGTCTCACTGTCAGTGTCGCTTTTTCATTCTTTAAGTTTCTGCTCTTTTGAAAATTACAGACGTTTCCTTTTAAAAGAGGTTTTGTAAAACGTTATGGTGTGTGTGACCCTGTGGCCCGGCTGCTCACGCGTCGTTTCAGCCGACGTAAGGCGAGCGCTTCTGCACTCACCCTTCACCCAGTGGTCTAACTGTCAGGGGGAAAAGCCACCGCTGGTTGCCAAGTCCAGAGCGTTTGGAGTCGGTGCCAGCGCTCTGGGGGCGCCCGCCGTCGCCACCGGGAAGCCTGCGCTCGACAGCTCCGTGTCACAGACCGAGATGTGTGCGCGGGGCCAGGGTCACACGGCCGCCCGCTTGCCAGAGGCGAGCTCGTGGGGGTGGCGAGAGAAGGGCCAGCCCGAGGAGAGGCAGGCAGGCTGCGGTTAGGAGGCCGGCGCCCGGCGAGGGGCCAAAGGGACAGGCTGGCTCTGTCTGAAGCAGCCAGTTGATGATGCCTCCACAACAGCAGGGGTCCAGTGAGCCAGGTCTCCCCATTTTAAGAGAGAATTGGAAATCCTGTGTGTGTGTGTGCGTGGATATATCATGTCTACATTTTCGAATATTGGCAATGAATTAAAAAAATAAACCAGGTGTGGGCTGAGCTGCAGGAGTCCAGCCAGCTGCCTAGTGAAGCATGGCTCTCCAGCAAGAAGCGTTTCGTGAGTTTGAATGATTGACTGAAAGCCAGAGGTGAATGAGACTGGCCTGCCCCTGCCCTGCCCCTGCCCTGCCCAGCTCGCCCTCCAGACACTGAAGGGCTCCAAGGCGGAAGGGTTCACCTTCCCTCTCCAGAGTCAGATGAGCCAAAGCACACGCAGACGGTTAGCATTCACAGCCCAGGCGCCGAGCAGCCCTGGGCGGAGCCCAGGGGGCCCAAGGACCACCTCTCGGCCCCCTCCTGGCAGCTCGTGCCCTTGACCTCTCCTGGAACCATGCTGGGACCAGGAGCAGAATTTCGTGCCTTCATCTGAAGTCACGTGACGTTTTTGGCCATGACTCTGCCAGACCTACTACATGTAAAGGTTTGTAGGAGGTACTGGGGATCGAACCCAGGACCTTGTACATGGGGAGCAGGTGCTCAGCCCCTGAGCTCCACCCACTCGCCGCCACGTAGTGCTTTGCCCCCTGTGAAGACAAGGCCCTCAGGGTCCAGGCCGCCAGTCCTCAAAGCCAGGAGTCCCTAATGTTGCCACGTGGCCGCTGCTTACAGACTTTTGTGCTTCTTGTGAACCCAGAGGTCGAGCAGAGGAGAGCAGGGTGCAGTGTTCCCAGGACGGAGTTGAGCGGCAGGTGGCAAGGAGCACGTGTGTGATCTCAGGACAGTTTGTGACTCCATGTGAACTTGCCTGGAACGTTACATTCTGTTCTTTTCATTCTGTGCCCTCACAAGGGAGCTCATCAGGTCCTGGACCCCGTACTAAAAGGGGAGTCAAGGCAGGCCGGACAGGCCAAAGGGGCTCTGACGAGACCAGGCTGAGAGACCGACAGGCACAGTGCACAGGGAAGGAGGAAGGAGAGGCCCCACTGCTCACCAGTAATGTGGCATGGAGCAAGCCCCAGGAAGCAACTCGCTGGCTGGGTTCCAGGGACATTGGTCAGAGATAAGATGGCGTTTCCTCCTCATTCTCCAGGTTCAGCACACATTCGCAGTCATCCCAAGGCTGCAGCCTTGTGAGGTCAGATTGCAGCAAGCATCATATCGAGGAAGGCTGATCGAGTGCCGCGAGCCTCTTCCAGTGTCCCAGGAGGGAAAGGGACCCCTGCCCCCCTGTTTCTAAGCCTCCACCTCCGCCCTCAGCACTGCCATGTTGCTGCCGTGGGGACGGCACTGTGTGTAGGAGCGCTGGCCATGCTGTTGGGATTTTTACGAGCTGGGTGTGCACTATGTCTACAGCAACCTCTTGTAATTGCAGCCGAGAGCTAAGAACTCGTGGAGGGCACTGCGGTGTCCCAGGTGGGCTGAGTGACTCCAGCTTCCTGCCTCTCCCGATCACCGCAGCCTGAAACATCAAAAGGAGTACAAGACACCCTCTTAACTTTTTGAGAAACAGAAGGTCAAATAAATCTTTGTTAGCTCTTTTCTTGACATTGTTATGATGAACTTGTGTTGAAGTAAGAAAGTAAATATGTTATGAAATAGTCGGTGGCGTTTATCCTGGGTCCACAGAACGGCAGGCACTGACTTCTGCTTCTAGCTGTGACACAGTTGTAAGGAACAAACCTCAATATCTCTCCATGAGCAACCAGAAACTGGACAGAGTGCACGAGACAGCTGCTTCCAGACGCTGGACAACAGGTAGCAGCAAGAAACAAGCAGGGGTGCTCCAGGGAACCTTGCAGGCAGCTTCTAGCTACACAAGCAGGGAGGGCACATAGCAACCTCTGTAGGCTCCTGAGTTGAGGAACTGGGGGGGGCGGAGGCAGAAGAAGCCGGAAGCTGCCAGGCACAGTCCAGAAAGGAGGGAGCGATGCAGAAAAAGAGGTCCAGACACCAACACGGGGTTTCTCTTGAGTCTTTCCTGAGAACTAGCCCATACACAAGTAGAACAAAACTCCATAAAAGGCAGCAGAGGAAAGACAAGGGAGTTGAAGCTGAACGATTCCCAAAGCTGTCACAGGGAGGTAGATATTTGAGCCACACCCAGTCAGAGTGGTGGGTCCAGCACACACCCGAGAGTGATAAGGCTGAATTGTCCCTGGAGAGAAAGTTCCTCTAGACCTACCCTGGAAAAACGTAAAAACAGTCTTTGGAAAGATCAAGTTGACCTGCAAGTTAACTGCCTAGTAAAACAAAGCGCAGCAGTCTTAAAGGGACAACAAGAAAATCTCAATACAATAGTCATAATATCTAACATGCAGTCAAAACATGCAAAGAAGCAGAAAAATGCGATCCCTAACCAAGAGGAAAACCAGTCAATAGAATCAGGCCCAGAAATGACAGAAACAACGACAAAGCTAGCTGACAAGGACAGTAAAAGAGCTATTGTAACGATGTTCAAGTAGTTAAAGAAAAACATGGACATAATGAGAAGAGAAATGGAAAATATAAAATGATAACAAAATGCAGTATCTGATAGGGAAAATTCATTGGATGGGATTAACAGCTGAATAGATACAGTAGAATAAACAGGGAACTTGAAGAAATAGCAGAAGACTGTACCCAAATGAATCAATACATTCTATTAGTAGATTAAAGAAGGAAAACCATATGGCCATCTCAAGAGACGCAGAAAGATCATTTAACAAAATTGAATACCCATTCATGATGTAAAAACAACAACAGGGAAGCGGATGTGGCTCAAGTGATTGGGCTCCTGTCTACCATATGGGAGGTCCAGAGTTTGATTCCCGGGGCCTCCTGGTGAAAAGCAAGCTGGCCCGTGCGGCAAGCTGGCCCAAGCAGAGAACTGGCCCACGTGGAGAGCTGGCGCAACAAGATGATGCAACGAAAAGAGACACAGAGGAGAGACAATGAGAGACACAGCAGACCAGGGAGCTGAAGTGGCTCAAGAGATTGAGTACCTCTCTCCACTCTAGAAGGTCCCAGGATCGTTCCCGGTGCCACCTAAAGAGAAGACAAGCAGACACAGAAGAACACAGAGAGCAGACAGCGAGCACAAAACAACAAGGGGGTAGGGGGAGAAATAAATAAATCTTAAAAAAATATATAAACAAAAAACAACAACAACAAAGAAAAACTGCAGGAATAGAAGGGAGCTTCAACCTGATGAAGGGCATCTATGAAAAACCTCTAGGGGATGTCTTAAGGCTAAAAGACTGAATAAGGCAAGGATGCCTTATTTACAAACTACAGGAGCAAGGACACAGAAAACCCTTCAGGAACTAAGGAAAAAACCACTAGAACTAAAAAATGAATTTAGCAAGGGCCCAGGATACAAAATCAATATAATAAAGCCAATTCTATTTTTATATATAGCAATAACAATTGGAAATTGCAATGAAAATGCCAGTTATAATACCATTTATAGCCATGAAATAATTAGGTGTACTAATCAAAATACTTGTATACTGAAACCTGTACACCAAAAACAAAGTATTGCAGGAAAAAAGTAAAGACAACCTAAACAATGGAGATATATACCATATTCATGGATTGGAAGAATTTATGTTGTTAAGATGCCAATTCTCCCCTAAACTGATTGATAGAGTTACCACAATCCCAATTAAAATCCCAGCAGACTTTTAAAATTGGGAAATCGGTCAGTTAAATCTAATTTTTACATGGAAATACTAGGGATGCAAAGTATCCACAGCCATCTGAAAGGAGAACAAGGCTGAAGGACTTAAACCACCTGAATGTAAGACTCACCATAAAGCTCAGCGTTCACGGCGAGAGGGTGTTGGCTTGGGGAGAGGCACGGATCAGTGGAGGGAGGTAGATTTCAGAAGCAGACCCACACATATACAAGTTAATTGATTTCCAACAAAGGTTGCCAGGTAATTTAAGGCAAAAGGACAGTGTACTCAATAAACTGTTTGGGAACAACTAGATATCCATATAGAAAAAAATGAACCTCAACCTTTACCTTATACCATACCCAAAATTTAATCCAAAAAGCAGTCATTGCATTAAACATAAAAGCTAAAACTATGAAACTTCTAGAAGAAAGCCTAGGAGAAAATCTGTCACCTTGGGTTAGCCTGTTTTCTTTGACATATAATACAGAAAGTCCAACGATAAAAGAAGATAAAAACCATAGGTGGGATTCCTTCAAAGCTCTGCTCTTCAAGTTGCATGTTAAGAAAATGGAAAGATAAGCCACCAAGTGGGAGAGAATACTTGGAGTACATGTAACTAAGCAAGACTTGTAACCAGAATAAATAAAAGAACTTCACACCTCAGCAAGAAGGAAGGCCTGAAATAAGAATGGTCACAGCCTTTATAGGCACTTTACAGAAGATCCACAGACGGCCAGTAAGCCCATGAAAAGATGAGATGCTCAGTGTTATTAGTCACTGAGGAAGGGCAAATTGAAAGCACAGTGAGAAGCCACTACACCACACAAACGACTGCAGTTTTAGAAAACTGGCAACACCAGGTGCTGATGAGGGTGTGGGGCAACTGGAATCCTACACACCACTGGCGGGAAGGTGGCGCCGTGCTTTGGAAAATGACTTGGCAGTTTCTTCAAGAAGTTGCACATGCACCTCCAGTGCAGTCCAGCCATTCGGTTCCAAGGTTTCTGTGCAAGACAAATGGAAATACACCCATGCACAAAGGCCCCCACTGAACGTTCATAGCGTCTTGATTCACAGTCACAAAACTGGAAACCACACCAATGTCCATCCACAGACGAAGGGGTAAGCAAAGGATGGTGCAGCCATATAGCGGAAATAGCAGCTCAACAAATAGCGTAAATAACCCAGGAAAGAAGTTAGCTCCTGAGGCACCTGACGTGGGCTCCTGCTCATGTGAAGCTGCAGAAACCACTCGGCTCATTGCAGTGGGTGCTTGGGGTTGGGGGTGGGGTATTTGGGGTCATGGAGATGTTCTTATGCATGGGTGCACACATTTTGTAAAAGCTATTGAAATGGGTGCATTTTATTCTACGCAAAGTAACCTCACTAAAGAGGACTTAAAAGAAAATGAATGCATGGGCTCAGCATTATCAGACCTTAGCTGGGAGGAGCGGCCCAGTGAAGGCGCCTGACGACCCGCATTCTGACCCTGTGATCCAGCCCTGGATGTTCTCTGTCTCTCTCCTGCCCCTTCTGCTGCTCAGCGCCTGGTGCAGGAGATCTGGGTCTGAGACAGAAAAAAAGCCAGAAGAGCCAACATGAGGCAAACACTGGAAAAACTAAGTGGAGAAATAGATGCTCTACAATTATAGTGGGGGACTTTAATACACCACTATCCCCATTAGAGAAAACATCTTGACAGAGGGTCAATAAAGAAACAGAGAACTTGAGTAATACATTAGAGGATCTGGACCTAATAGACATATACGGAACACTACACCCAAATCCAGCGGGATATACATTCTTCTCAAGTGCACGTGGATCATTCTCCAGGATAGACCACATGCTAGGCCACAGAACAAGTCTCAAGGAATTTAGAAAGACTGAAATTATACAAAGTAATTTCTCTGACCACAATGGAATGAAGCTGAAAATCAGTAGGGGACAGAAAACCAGATGAGGCACAAAGACATGGAAGTTAAACAACACTCTTAGACAATCAGTGGGTCAAGGAGGAAATGGCAAAAGAAATCAGTAACTACCTTGAAACTAATGAAAATGACAACACAATGTATCAAAATCTGTGGGATGCAGCAAAAGCAGTGCTGAGAGGGAAATTTATAGCCATAAATGCCTATATTGAAAAAGAAGAGGGAGCTAAAACCAAAGACCTAACTGCACACCTGGAGGAATTAGGAAAAGAACAACAAACTAATCCCAAAGCAAGTAGTAAAAAGGAAATAAAGATTAGAGCAGGGAAGCGGCTGTGGCTCAACTGGCTGGGCTCCCGTTTACCACGTGGGAGGCCCTGGGTTTGGTTCCTGGGGCCTCCTGGTGAAGGCAAGCCGGCCCGCGCGGCGCGGTGAGCTGGCACAGCAAGATGACGCAACAAAGGGAGACAAGCAGACACAGAAAAACGCACAGCAAAATAGACACAGCGAGCACAAGCAGCAAGGAGGGGAATAAATAAAAAATAAATAAAAATAAAATAAATCTTTAAAAAAAGCAGAGCTAAATGAAATTGAGAATAAGAAATGAAATTGAAAATAAAGCACTAGAAAAAATTAACAAAGCCAAAAGCTGGTTCTTTGAGAAGATTCGTAAAATTGGCAAACCTTCCCCGATGCTGCAGGGCTGCCGCAGATCCTTGCCGCTCACTTGGGGCTCCCTTAATTCTTGTCCCCTGGGCACTGGGGGGCTCCTAGGGGACGCCATTAGAGTGGAGCTGGTTTCAGATCGTCCTCCCAGGGCTTGAGGGCCTCCTCGAGGTGGCTCCAAGCGAGCAGGGGGGGCGGGCTGGGGCGGGCAGCGCGGTGCCTTTGCGGCTCCCACCCTCCCCCAAGCAGAGCCCCCAGACCGCTGCCCCTTCCAGACTTGGACTTCAAGGAGACATGAAGAGCCACTTCACAGCACAAGCCCCCTTCCGCTGCCCTGACTCAGCGCTTGTGCCTGGAGAGCTGCTTCAGGCGTGGTGCCCGCTGGGGCCGAGCTGGAGCCGTGGGCCTCTGCGCTCCTCTGCGGAGCCCCGGGGGGCCGGCCGGGGCCCCGTGGCAGCTGGGTGTGGCCGCGTCCAAAACGGGCAGCAGGCTGGGGCAGCGCTGCTCCGCTGCGCTCACCGAATGGCAGCGCTCTGGAGAAAGGCCGTCAGGGTCGGCAGTCCCACCTCGTCGGACCCCCATGCTGATGCTAACAGCTCGGCTTCGCTCCGCTTTCTGCCCAAGCAGATGGCTCTCGTGTCTTCAGATACCGCCCTTCACTGCCTCCCCCTGGACGCTCAGAGCTGGCCGGGGCCGGAGCCGGCCCTCGGGTGAGAGGCTGAGCACCGCGGCTGCTCCGCAGCCCGGAGGGAGGAGGCCGAGCCTGCCCGCCACGGAGAGCCTGCTGGGTGCCCTCTTCCTCTTCGCTCCTTTCCTTCTGAGTTGCAAAGATCATTCCCCTCCCCGTGCTTTCAGAGCGTCCTGTGTCCCCCGTTCAGCCTTGGCTGCCACAGCCACACAAAGCGAGGACCTTCTCGCTCTCGCATCTGTCGGGGAAACTCGCAGCAGACTCTGGCTGCTCGCGTCTGTCAGGGAGGCATTTGCTGTCTGCTTTTGAAACGCGGCCTCTATCCAGCTCAGAACCCCTCACTCCTGACTTACCAGGAGCTTTTATCCTCGATAGGTGTCCAGCCTCGTCAGACTTCCTTCTGCGTCAAGGTAGTTAGAGCATTTCTTTCCTTCTGCCTTTGGCTTTATGATTCCCTTATTTCTTGTTTCTCTAAGTTGGTTCTGGGGCTTTCCTTCTTCTCCTGTGCGAGCTGTAGCTCATTTTTGGTAGTTTTAACTGCTGGGGTTTCCTGATAAGTGTATTGAAAGTTGCACTGTTTCAGCTGTGTCCTGCAAATTCTCAAATTGAGTTCTAAATATTCTTCATTCATGTTACGGTTTCCCTTATAACCCAAGGGTTACTCAGGAACATGTGGCACAGTGTCCAGGCATTAGGGATTTGAGGAGGTTTTCACGTTGGTTTCTGATTTTATTGC
Source organism: Cabassous unicinctus (assembly GCA_029593785.1). Classification (NCBI taxonomy): domain Eukaryota; kingdom Metazoa; phylum Chordata; class Mammalia; order Cingulata; family Chlamyphoridae; genus Cabassous; species Cabassous unicinctus. Next base: position 8,110 of record JAQZBX010051923.1, on the reverse strand, counting down.
CCTCTGCTTGGGATGATTTGAGGCTGGCCTGTGGCCCGAGACGCCGCCCCCTTCTAGGAATGATCGTGTCTGCGGAGATGGAGGCGAATGGTCTGCGTCGGCATCAGAAAACCTATCAACGTGTTTCACCACATTAATGAACTGAGAGAAAAACCTCATAGTCATCTTAATTGATGCAAAAAAAAAAACCCAACCTGAGAGCTCTTAGTTTCCACTAACGGGTTTAACTCGTTTGCAGTAGTTAAGTTACTGTGTGCTGGCACCTGACGCCGTGGCTCTTGTAGCTGCTTCTGGATCTGCTTCTCTTCAGCTGGAACTGAAGCACTTAGCCCGCTGAGGGCCGACGGCCCGTGGAGCAGGGCAGTGCCGTCACGCCCCCGGCTTGCGCCTGGGTCTGACCAGCTCAGCACCAGGAGGGGGCAGGTGCTGAGAGCCGGACCTCGTCCACAGCCTGCCGGCGACGCCCCTCCCTCCGCACTGCTGTGCACAGTGTTGCCCGCCCCCGGCCGCAGCCAGGCCCCGGCTGGCCCCCGCCTCCCCGCCTCCCCGCCACCCGGGTGCTCCGCGGAAGCCACGCCAGGTCAGACCTGGAGGCTCTGGCCGTAGAGTTAGGAAGCGGCCGCAGTTCCACTGGGCTTTCAGAGCCACTTGGTCTAGTTGGAAGGAGAGGCCTGGACTCTGTCCTGGGAAGGGGGCAGGCAACCCCTCGGGCACCAGCTTCCCCGGAGGTAGCCTCACGAGCCCGGGCACGGGAGGGAGAGCACGACACAGCCACCCCCAGGCCGTGGCGAGCTTTCCTGCGGACCCTGCTGTGAGCCTGCTCATCTCGCTCCCACCGCATGGCCTTGGCCAGGCTGGCGCAGGCCCCTCCCTCCTGGCAGGGCTGGTGCGTCCCACGAGGACCTGCTGCCCTGGGAAGCAGGGCGGCCCATGCGGGACGGCTTGGCGAGGCGCGTGGCTCTTGAGCAAGTGCAGAGGCTTGTGCAAGCGCGTCCAGGCTGCCTCAGCTGCGAGACACGTGGGCAGCAGCCCCGAGGGGCGCCCAGGGTCAGCGTGCCCGCCCGCACCCCGAGGCGCCCGGCCAGTCTCCCTGGACGCTCAGGCTGCTGCCCAGGCTGGGCCGCGTGCCGGTCGATGCCCGCGCCAGAGCCCCGCAGCCTGCAGAGCGCCATCGTGAATTCCATCTCGTCCGCGCTCTTCAGGCTGGGAGCCGCCCCGGGGCTCCCTCCAAAGCACACAACGGGCCCCGCACGGGGTCGCCGCCCTCCCAGCGCGCTTCTAGAGCAGGCTGAGGTGGCTGCAGCGCCCCACGGACACCCCGCTCCGGCCTCCTCAGCCCCGCGCCCCGGGGTTTGGGGCCTAAAGGCGGCAGGGAGCCAGGCAGCGCTCGGGGATCCCAGGGGCGCCGTCGGAAAGTGGTATCAGGAAGGGGCGGTTAACGTCGGGCAGCCGGGCGACGCTGACCCGGGGTCGTGGCTCCTCGCCAGGCCCTGCCCCGGCCCCCGCTGCGAGGGCGAGAGCAGTGCAGGGGCCGGGGGCTCCCACCCACCTGTCCTCCATCATTGCTGTCTGACGGCGATGGGGGAGGTGGGGAGGGGCGGGCGGGGACGCCTCAAGAGCAGGCCCGGTGGAGCCGCGCGCACGGCGGGGGCACGGTGCGTCCTGTATGCACCTGCGGGTTTGCGTGTCCTGCTGCCTCGGAGAAACCCGCCTCTGCCCGGGCCGGTGCAGCCCCTCGAGAGGGGTTTTGTGGGTCTGTGAGGTCTCCGCGGTGACACAGGCGGAGGGTGGGCGGCTGGAGACCCTGCTGCCGAGTGGAGGCCAAGGCCTGGCCGTGGTGGGGAGGGGGTCGGCGAGGCTGGGTGGGAGCACAGGCTCCTTGTCCCATGGGAAGGGGCTGGGGTGAGCTGCGAGACCCTGGGTTTCCGCAGGGCTCCAGGGGGAGCAGGTCCTGGGCCCTGGGCAGGGCCGAGGCAGGACGGGTCTCGGCAGAAAACGAGGAGCAGGGAGCACCCAGGAGAGGCAGAAGGGCTGGCCGGACGTTTGTCCCACGCGCCTCTGCTCTGGGTTGCCAGCCCTGCAGCCGCCTGTCCCGGAGGCTCCAGCAGCCCTCGGCCACCCTAACACCCAGGGAAGGGCCGCTCCAGAGGGCGCTGGGCCCAGGCGGAGAAGCCTGCAGGCTGCCAGACCCCCGGGGCCCCCGCTCCTCCCAGCCTCCCCTCTGCACCCCCACAACACGCTGTTCTCGGGGCCCATCTGCCAAGCCCTCTTAAGGTCACCCCACCAGAGAGCGCGCCCGCCCACCGAGAAACCCGGCCGGGCACCCGTGCACGCGTGCTCGCCGCGCAGCCAGGCCTGGGCAGGGCTCCACGCTCCAGACGCCGGCCCAGGCCAGCGCGGAGGCCGCCGTCCCCACGTCAGAGCAGGCGCCGCGGGCGGGAGCGGGAGCCGGCAGGCCACGCCACTCTCGGGCCGGCACCGCCCCACCTGGGCAGACCCTGTCCACCGCGCCAGCACCCCACGGGACGCCTGAACCTGCGAGTAGCTGTCCTTGCCCAGCGCCCCCACGCGGGCACAGTGGGCCCTGAGCTCTCGCCCGAGGGCAGTCCCGATCTGAGGGGAGGGGCGAGGGGCGGCGCTGGAGCAGTCGCACTTGGGGGCACCCCAGGGGCCGGCCCGGCCCATGAGCCCACGTCTCTGGGCCACACCCCGTGGCCCCCCAGGCAGCGCCCAGGAGCTCTTTAAAGCCCACAGACCACCCATGCTGGCGGAGGAACACGGTGCACATGTCACATGTGGAAACCAGGTCCCGTCTGAGGGACCCACCTGGTGCCCTGCCTCTCTCCTCCGAGGCCGCCGTCCTGGAGGACATGAGCCGCGGCCGGGCAGGGGCTGCTGGCTGTGCACGTGGGGGTGGAGGGAGTGTGTGTGTGGGCCCCAGGCATCGGGCTGGAGTCTGGACACGGAAGGGGCCCCAAACGTCCACGAGCCCTACGGGCCAGGGAGGCCCCGGGGAACAGGGTGCAGCCTTGGTGGGCTCCACAGCCAGGATGCAGGCCAGGGGCTGTGTGACCCCAGGGGAGGCTGGAGGACGAGCAGGGGAAGGGAGGGGGGCCAGGGCGAAGCCTGAAGCCCTGAGCAGCTCTTCCCAAAGGAGTGTCCCCGCTGTCCCCAGAGCAGACCCTTTTCCCCGTCACCCGGGCTGCAGCCCACCTGCACGCCCTGTGCTTTCCCTTCCCAGACTCTGCAACCGCCTGGCTGCCCCGACCTGGGGTGGTGGGGGGCCCACTCGACCCCCTGCCCTGCGCTCGGCCCGGCCCGGCGTGCCGGACTCAGTGGGTGCTGCAGGCTGTGCCTGCGAGTCATGGTCTCATCCTAGCCGGGTCACCATGACGAGAGGACTTCTCTTGGTGGTCCCTCCTGGCTTTAGAGACCCCACCCGGGCCCCAGCCCCGGCCCAGGGGGAGCTACTTCCGTGGATGGCAACAAAGAGTGCACAGCTCGTAATGGCTTTCAGGATGGCATTTTTAATCTGTTTACAAAAGACATATTTGTTTAGTTTAGAAAACCTGGGAAATGAAAAAGCCCAAAAGATAAAATAAAAAACAAACATCTTTAGGGCCCTCCAGAGAGCACTGTAGGCCGTCTGCGAACCCCCACCCCCTCCTGGTGTCTGTCCACCCCAGGGCGGGTGGCTGCCTCCTCGGCCCCGGGCCTTGGCTTGGCCGGTGAAGCAGGGCTGCGGGGGTCCATGCCGGGCTGGGGGCAGGACTGCATGTCACCCATAAACCTGTCACCCAGGGACCTCAACAGGAAGTGCTGCTTTCAGCCGAGGGGCAGGCCAGGCCCAGCGAGGGCCTCCCAGGGAGCCTGCGTCCACGCAGCTGTCCATGCCGCCACCGGCGCCTGGAGAACGGGCTCTGCAGCCCCGGCCCCTCTCCTGGAGAAGTGCTGACAGCCTTTCCATCTCGTTTTCCACGGCAGAGCTCGCAGCGAGTGCAGCAGCCCACAGCCACCGAGACCCCAGCTGGAGCCCCAGCAGGACACGGAAGGCCTTTGCTGTTGAGGGCGTGAAGATGGGGGCCCGGACAAGGTCTAAACCCACCAGGCCCCCCACGGCACAGCCTGCAAAACCGAAAAGCTCCCCGAAACCCCCCAGGGTCCGCAACTACAACGTGAAGGCCTGACTCCACGGAGCTGCCCCTCCCCTCCTTGCGCCTTTCTCCCCACCCCCACCCCAGTCCCTCTCTTCTTTCTCCCTCCCGCTCTGTAACGGCCCCCAACAACGGGGGGCTGGGGGGGTACTTTGGGGAGCTTGGGGACTGTACCTTGATGTCGGTGGCATGGGGGGCCACCAGGTGGGTGCACAGAGTCCACTAAAGTCCACGCACACTCTGTCTGCTGGCTGGTGGAGTCGCCACTCATCTGCCCGATCCTGGGCTGATTCCGCAAAGCCCTGACCTGGGGTCCCACTGCCACCGCCAGGCACCTGCCACCTTGGGGTGGGGGGTGGGCTGCCCACGGGGCTCGGGGGGGTACAGACTGCCCTCAGGGCCTGGGCAAAGCAGCCCCCAGAGGCTGGCCTCCTACAGGGCCCCTGGCCACCCGCTTGCCCAGACGTGGCCTGCTCTTCCAGCTTCGGCCAGCCCTGCAAGCAGGCCAGGGCAGCGGCCCGTCGGCACCTTCCACGGCCATCAGTCACCCAGGATCGGAGACATGCCGTGGCCTTTCCACACCACACAAAGAGCCACAGAAACAAATCTGCTCCCCGTGCGGGAAGCAACCTGACCCATGTCCATGGCACCTGCACAGCCTGTGCTGGCGCGGAGAGCCACGGCCGGGCGCGGCCCCAGGCCAGCCGTCGCTCACAGCGTTTTCTCCGGGAGCACCTAAGCTGCCGGCACCCACGGGGCGCGCCCCTCCCACCTCGGAGCCCAGGTGGGCCTGTCTGTGCCCAGGTGGACGCTGAGGTCTTGCTGTGAGCCTCTGAGGTTCCCCTTCCTGACTCTCCTCACTGACGGACCCCGGGAGGGCCACAGGGGCGGGGGCTGTGACTCCTGGCCTCACCAAGCTGGTGGCCTCATGCCCACATCTGGACAGTGAGGGGGTGCTGTGCCCCTGCCCAGCAGACCCCCAGCCGCGGGGCAAACCACAGGAGTGGGCAGGGCAGGGGTCGGGACCCAGGGTCTCTTCCGATTCAGTGCAGGGTGCAGCTGGCCCAGTGCGTGGGTGAGCGACCGGAGGCGGACGGGCCCACCTGCCCGTGGAGATGTCCCTCACGACGGACCATGGTCACAGCGCCGTCCCAACCCCTTTACAGCGCGCCCCTGGTTTGGGAGTGGGCCTCCACGGCGGCCGTGGAGCCCGGCCCGCCCCCCTCAACCCGCGCTGGTGGGTGGGAGCACGGGACCCAGAAGGCCCCTCTCTCGGGGCCGAGCGTGCAGCCTCGTCTGGAATCAGGGGAGGCTCCCAGGCTGACCCCACAGGGGCGAGCCCGAGCGGTGCGGTGCCGGCCGGGGCCCTCGCTCCCTCCCGGGCCGGGGGCTAAGGTCGCGGCAGCCGCGTGGTGTGCAGTGGCGGTGGGCGCGGGGCGAGCGCCTGCCGCCACGCCGGCTTCTCGAGCCGCTCCCTACTGCGGCCAACGCTGCGCTCCACGCGTCCCGGGGGCCCGGGGAAGGAGCGGGAGGCGGGGGTGGCCGTGCGGGGCAGCGCCGAGAAGCGCGGCGTTGGGTTCCGGGACCACCAGGGCTCCCCGGCCCCCCGCGCGCCTCTGAGCCCCCAGGGCAGGCGGCGCGGAACGGGGGACCGGCTCCTGGGTTTCTTGGGAAGCTCGGGGACCACTGGGGCCCCGGAGTTACCGAGCGCCGCAGACGCCGAGCTGAGCTTCAGCGCGTGTGCGTGCGAGGGCGCGTGCGGAAAACTCGCGGCCTCTGCCTGCGCGGCTCCTTTGTTGCGCGCCCTCCCCTCTGCCCGGCCCGGGCGGCCCCAGACGGCGGCTGCGGGGGCGCGGGGCGTGAGTGGCTCGCGGCCCCGTGGGGGCCCACGCGCGTCCTCGCCCGCCCCGCGATGCCCGCCCCGCCGTGACCGGCAGTAACCCCGCCCGGGGCGCCCTCGGCCGGGGTCAACGACCGCGCTCGCGGCCGGCCCATCGTCCTATCGCCTAGCAACGCCCACTCGCGCGCCGCCATTGGCCCCCTGCGCACGCCCCCGGCGCCCGATTGGCCGCGGCGGCCGCGACCCCGCCCCCAGCCGGCTCCGCGCGGGCGACGACCCCGCCAGCGTCCGTCCGGGGGGCGTCCCCGCTCGCCCCACCGCGGCCCGCGCCGCCCGACCCCCAGCACCAGCCCCAGCGCCCCCCCGGCGGCCCCGGCCCGGCGCGGCCCGGCCCGCAGCGCGCCGCGCACACGTGGCCCCGCCAGGCCCGCGGGGGCGGCGCGCGGGGAGGGGGCGGCGCGCGGGGAGGGGGCGGGGAGAGGAAGTGGGGGCGGGGGCGCGCGCCCGTGCAGGGCGGCAGGCGGCGGCGCGCGCGGGGATCACCCCACTCCCGGCGGCGCGCCGGGCCCCGCGGCGCAGCCCGGGCGCTCATTGGCCTGGGCGGCGCCGCCGAGCTGTCAGCCCATGTGGCGTGGCCGCGCGCGGAGGCCCGCGCTTTAAATAGCGGCGGCGCGGCCCAGGCGCAGCCAGAGACCCGCGCCGCCGCCGCCGCCGCATCCCTCGCACGCCGCGCGCAGCCCGCAGGTACGAGTCCCGCCGGACCGGGGGCGGCGGCGTCGGGGCGCTGGGGCCGGGCCGGGCCGGGGCGATGGCCGGGGCCGGGGGCGCTGGGGCCGGGCCGGGGGCCGCGTGGGTCTGGAGCCGGCCGCGCGCTCCCCCCGGCGCTCAGTATCGGGTCCCCGCGTGGGTGGCCAAAGCCGGGGGCTCCGCCTGCGGGCAGCTGAGCGGCGACGGGGAGGGGGCGCCCGCCAACAGGCTTCTTGGTCTCCTGGCCGCCCCCCCTCGAAAAACCCTCACAAAGCCCCGACCGCGCCTCCCGGGGCCACAAAGGCCGGGCCGCGAGGCTGCCCGCGGCCGCATGGGGGAGGGGGCGGCCTGCAGCAGCCGAAGCCCCGCAGGGGAGGCGGGGGCGGGCGCGGTGGGGACGGGGCCCCCGGTCACGTGCAGCTGCCGAGCCTTCCGAACTTGTGCAGGCAGCGAGGGGCGCGCGGCTCGCGGCCCAGACGCCGATGGAGGGGCGCGGCCGTAGCCGTCCGCGGCCGCAAGGTCCCGGCGCCGGCAGCCGCGTGGGCAGCTGCGGGTCTCCACGCCTGCGCCAGCGCGGGGGGCTCCGCGTGAATAGCGAGTGGAGGGGCAGAGCACGCGCTCTCCAAGAGGCTTGGCTGCGGCCTTTGGGGTAGAAAAGGCTCTTTCTTCGGCCCTGGGGGAGGGGCCTCCCTGCCTGCGGCGCGAGCTGGCGCGGGGAAGACCCTCCCCCCCGAGGACCCCAGGTCAGGCCGGCTGCCCACCCAGACCCCAGCTCCACCAGGCCCCAGGGCTGCTTGGAAGCTGCTGGACCGCCCCTGACCTTGAGGAGCAGGCAGGAGGCTCCCTCCGGGCACCACGGCTTTTGGGGTTCCCAGAGTATCCAGAGGCCCGAGCTGCAGACGGTGCGGGGCATCTGTGCCCCGGGGCGCGCGCGCGCGCGGCTGGGGCGGACCGAGGAACGCTTGGCGCAGGGGCTCTTAGCCTTTTTGTTCCGCGGATCCCTTTAGCAGTCAGGTGAAAACCAGGGATCCTCGCCAAGTGCACGCTACGGTGTGTATCAGTTAGTAAACGTGTGGTGCCCCCACCAACGTGCCCTTCTCCGTAATAGTGCAGTGTTTTTTAATTTCCACTCAAACTCCCGGATCCCTGGTTACGAGCCCCGGATTTGGAGGCTTCACCGCACCGGGGTTGGGGCCGGCAGGTGGCAGGTGGGGCACGGCCACCTTTCCCCCAGAGCTCTGCCGGTGCTGGCTGGGCAGGTCGCCCCACGTTCACGCCTCCGCGGCCTGGCCCAGCCCGCTCCTCTCCTGGGGCTCCATCCCAGGGCTCCCCGTGCCCCAGGCCAGGTGGGCCCCCCCAGTCGTGGTTT
>JAQZBX010051922.1:0-11576 GCA_029593785.1 Cabassous unicinctus | reverse complement strand
CATTGCGCCACACCTGCTTCCCACTGCAGGGTTTTGAGCAGGGGAGTGAAGATTCTGATGGCAGAGCGGGAACAAACTGTAGGAGGTAAGCAGGAAGCTGAGAGTCTTGAGGAAGATAAAGGTCATGGCCAGAGATGATAGCTTGGACCAGGGCATAGCAGAGGAGGTGGGAAGAAGTGGTCTAACTCCGGATATATTCTGAAGGAAGAGCCCAGAGGATTTGCTAAGGAATAGGATATAAAGTGTGTGAGAGAGGAGATAAGGATATGCTAATGTTTTTGGCCTTAACAACTGGAGGGGTGAAGTCACCTTTCCCTGAGGCGGGGGAAGACCAGCAGCTCAGTTTTGGGACATGTAAGTCAGAGATGCCTATTAACTACCTGGATGTTTGAGTCTGGCATTCAGAAAACAGGCCAGACTAAAGAAGAAATTTGGCAGTCATTAGCTAAACAAAAAAAAGAAGAGATTCAGCTATGGAGCCTTGTGGCCGTCCAGTGTAAGATCAGGAAGATGGAGACCGACCAGGCAGAAAGGCTGAGAAGACACTCAGAAAATACAAAACGGCCCTCCATTACAAACTTCATTGGGAGCTCATAGGGTAACCCTCATACGGTAACTGATAATCTGCTAAACAAACAGTCTTCATGTCTCTGATCTGACCAACTTTACACAAAGCTAGAAAATTTATCTGAAATTGAACCTATGTCATTCCCTGGCTGAAAAACCTCCTTGGATCCTCAGAATAAAACACAAATGGTTCAGAGCAGTCAAGGCTCTTCATGGTTTAGCTTATTTCTTCAACTTTGTTTTTCCCCCAGAATGTATCTTCAATTTTGGGCAAATTGAACTTCTCCAGGTTTCCCACACGAACTGACTACTTAACCTCCCCCCAGGGTTTACACACACTTTGTCCTTAAGCACAGAGTCCTTTCTCTCGCTATTTTATAATATATTGTCATAGGTGATGTGTACCAAATGGCTAGACATTGTCCAATCAGTCTGAAGGATACCATTTTTGAGGTGGAGAATTCCCCAGCACCCTTTCTGAAAAATGTACACATGCATATGCACCTCCAAGTTTGCTTTCAATTTCACAAGCAAAAAGACCCCTTCAAGCCACCCTTGGACCCCAGATGAGAAGCCCTGTCCCTAAACACTAAGCATCAAACATGAATGAGAGTGGCAATTTTCCCAGTTTCCCTTCTTTGGCCCTTTCTTTTTCTTCCTGGCCTCAAATTCCAACTCTCGGCTGAAATCTCCCTAATCTCTGTCCCTCCCATGGCTCCCACCCTGCCTCTCCAGGTGCCCAAAGTCATCTAAAACTCAATGCACCTGAGGGCAAATGGCATTCAGAAAATTTGAAGCCTAAAAATACTTTATAGATGAGATGAATTATATCACGGACACTCCTGGAAAGCAAATTAGAAAGCTGAAAGATGAAACTGATAAATTCTCTTTAAAAAGGAATGTGAAAACAAGCTGAAAAATAAGAGAAAAATTGAGACACAGAAGATAGATTCAGAAGTTCCAAGACCTATCTAGTAGGAAAGGACAGGAAGAAAGTAGAGAAGGAAATAGTCAAAGAAATAAAAGAAGAAAATCTCTCAGACTAGGAGGCTATAGTCTTTCAACTGAACAGGGCCAGTGAGTACCAAGCAGGATGAATAGAAAAAACTCAAATATATATGCATTGTGGCAAAATTTCAGAACAAAAGGGATAAGAAGAGAATCTTAAAAGCCTTAGGAAAGGAAAAAAAATAGCTATCAAGCAAGAAACAAGGACCAGAACACATCAGATTTCTCATTCACTATGCTGTCTGCAAAAAGAACAGAAAATAATTTATAAGTTCTGAAGTAAAATAACTTTGAACTTAGAATCCTATACCCAGCTAAACTAGCATTCAAGTGGCAGGAAACAAAAAGATTTTCAAACATGGGAAAAAAAAAAAAAACTCATCAAGTTTGCTACCTACCCACAGGCCTCTGATAGCTAGAAAATGTGCTTATTAAAATTTCACTTAAGCAGCTTTGAAAATTCTAAAACTAATTGAGCTGGTTTTCTACTAATCTAATTTTAGAAGTTTACTCTTTGCACTTACTTCCCTGAAGGATATTAACTAGACCTTCTCAGTTTTGCTTACAGGAATAAGATAACGTCTCAAAGCAAAATCAGACAGAATGGTATAAACCTGTAACTTTTCTAAGAAACAAAAAGGTTGATATTCTTGAGTGGTTGGCTGAGAAAGGAGCTATGAAGATCTTGTACTCGTACAACTGTATCTAAAATATAGTTTATTAGCCGCTGAAATCAATGACAAGTTAAACATGCTTGAGATAACACAGGACTGAGAAATTACACGGACCTTCCTCACAAGACCCCTGGCATCACTTGTTTTTCTTCTCCCCCACCCCTCTCCTTTTGCCTATAAAAATCCTAGCTCCCATTCTCACTTTGGACTGGGTTTGGGAAGATTCCCCCAGTTCCTTGCTTGTGTACTCGCAATAAATCACTTTTCTCACTAAAAGACATGTTTGTCTTTTGTAGCGCTGGATCTGGAGGATCCTTCTATTGGAAATAGCCGTTCTTAGAGTAACACCTCCTCTAAATGAATTATTCAAGGATATACTACAGCCAAACAACAAATTCAAGAAAGAAGACATGGTAGGCAAAGAAACTTGTAAAACTTAGTTATCTTAATGATCACTGATGTTAAAGTAAAATTAACAATGTGGTACAAAAATCCAGAAAATTCACAAGGAATGTAGCACCTGGGCTACTTGTTGGCCATATCCAACAAGTTTCTGTATGTGGTTGCTCTCACTGTTACATATTTCTAAATTTTACAGGTTAGCATAATCCTGATACCAAAATGAGACAGGAACAGTACTCACACACACAAAAAGGAAACCAGAGACTAGTATTAATGCATGAATACAAAAATATTAAAAGTGAAATATCAGCAAATCAATTCCAGCAGTTTTTTAATGTATAAGATATGACCAAGCATGGTTTAAAATCAGTGAATCTCATAATGTGATCACAATACTAACATGGTAAAGGATAAAAATCCCATGATCATCTAAATAAATACCAAAAAGCATTTGATATTTGTGGTAGACATGGAGTTGTTCTGCCCAGATCCTCCTTCAGGGAAGGCCTTGCTGCCTGGCTGTGGGAAATATGGTAGCAGACAGCATCCTCCTCTAAGCACTTCAGGATCTGTCTCAGCTTCAGAGAGCCACCTCCCTCCAGGTTATGCCCTTCCCAAGACAACCCACACCCAATGTGGTGGTTTGGAGCCATTTACCCCAGAACATGTTCTTAAATTTAATCCATTCCTGTGGGTGAGAACTCACTGTAAGTAGGACATTTTGATGAGGTTACTTCCCTTAAGGTGTGGCCCTCAATCAGGAGGGGTCTTACTCCTATTACTGGAGTCCTTTATGAGCGGAATGAAATTCAGACACAGAGAAAACCATGGGAGCAAGAAGCTGTCAAGGGAACCAGGAAGAGAAGATAAGAGGTCAGCAGAGGCTGCCATGTGTATTGCTATGTGACAGAGGAGCCAAGGAACAAGGATCACCGGCAGCCAGCCCCAGAACACCAGTCTTTGGGAAGAAAGGATCGCTTTGATGATGCCTTGATTTGGACTTCTCCCAGCCTTAAAACCATGAACCAATAAATTCCCATTGTTTAAGCCAACCCATTGTACGGTATTTGCTTGAGCAGCCAAGGAAACTAAAACTCCCAGTGACTGAGCAAGGTGGGGATATAAAGGTCTGGCCGGTCTGGCCTAGTGTGGGGTACTTTGATAGGCAATATCAAATAGAGCATTCCAGTGCTCTCTGCTGGGTTGGCAGAGATTTTGTCAGCTCGTTATCACAGTTTAACACCTGACTCTGCCCAATCCTTCTTCCTGCCCTCTTCCTTTACATATGTTGGTCCCTAATAAATATCTTGTGCCCCAAACTCCATCTCAACATTTGCTTCCTGAAAGCCCAACCTGAAATAGTGGTTTTACTTATTAAAAACAAAATAAAACAAAAGGAAAAGAATATAAAACTCTGTAATCTTAGAATCTGAAGTAAATTCCTTTGCCATGGATACAGAATAATGACCAGAAGCTTATAGCAAAAATATTTAATGTAGAAATATTAATGACAGGAACAAAGGTAACTATGCTTTTGATCATGACTACTGCTTAACTTTTTACTGGACATGGTAGCCAATGCAATAGAACCAAAGGGAATGGAGGAAGGGAAGGAAAAAAGTAGGGAGGGAGGGAAGAAAGCAGGGAGTAAGGAGAAAGGGAAGGAGATAAGAAAAGAAGAATGAATGAAAAATATAAATATTAAAAATTAAGAGCCCAAAATGTCTCTATTTTCAGGTGATCCAATTGCTTACTTGGAAAATCCAAGAGAATCAATTGAAGAACCATTAAAACTAATAAGCAAGTTAACTAAGGTGGACATACACAGGAACAATATTCAAGGAGCAATGACTTTCCTGTACATTAACAATAACCAATTAGGAAACTGCGAAAAAGAATAATATCCACAATAATAACAAAACCCATAACATATCCAGGATTAAACCAAAGAAGGTAACATGAATAAAGCTATAGAAATTCAAATGCATAAAAGAAAAACAAAATAAATGTGAAGATATGTTATATTCCTTGGAGGCAAAGATTCAATATTGAGGCTATCCATGCTAATCTTAAATTAATATTATAAATTCAATGCTGCTCCCCAATGAAAATCCCAACTGGGTTTTTAAAAAGAAAATATGTCAAGCTAAATCTAAAGTTTATACAAAAGAAAAATTATATGAGAATAGCTACGAAATTTTTGAAAAAGATCAATTAGGGCAGGGGTTCTTAACATTTTCTATTCCACGGACTCCTCAGAATGTAGCGGCAGATAGTTTCATGACACTAAATATCGGAGGTCAGAGAAAATAAAGATAATTAGTTGATTTTTTCCATTCAAGTTCATGGACCCCCTGAAATCTTTCACATCAATTTAACTACTTTGCTAATTTCTGCAACCCCTACTAGACCAAAGCTCCTTGGGCACAGGGACTGTGGTTTCCTTTACTTACCATTGTTATCTAACAACATGGTACCTGGCCTTTAGCCAGGCTGAAGGAACTGGTGAGATTTCGAAAAGTGTTTTGGCAGTACCCATTACAATGTGAAAGGAGCATTGGAATTAACTCAACAGTTCCATTTCTAGCAATATAAACACCTCAAATTTTTACACCAATGTAAAAAAAAAAAAAAGAGAACATCACAGGTGTTCACTGCAGAATTATTTACAACTATAAAAAGTGAAAACAGATGACCTGCAGTAGGAGCTTACTATACATCCATACTATGAAATACTGAGAAGGGGTACAGCACTGTGAAAGACGGCAGGCTCTGGAGACAGGCTAAGAATCTCAGCTTAGCCACTTACTTCTTAGCTTTGTGACTATGGGCAAGTACCTCACCTTTCTGTGCTGTAGTTTGCTCATTTGTGAAATAGGGATAATAAAAGCACCTTCTACTTGGTAAAAGAGCAGAATATTTATAATAGTTGGTGGTTAATGAAAAAATTGCACGCATGTGTATAGCTGTAGCTATAAATCTGTAAGTGGATGTGATGTTGATATTTCTCCACTGAGGGGAGGGGGTGTATTCCCTCCCCTTGAACTTGGGAGGTCCTTTATAACTACTTTGACCAATCAAACATGGTGGAAATGATGCTGTGTTACTTCCAGGGCTAGGTCATAAAAGGTGATATAACTTCTTCCTGGCTGGCTCTTGAGGTATTTGCTTTTGGAATCCAGCTACCATGTTATGAAGCCCAGGCCAAGTGGAGATCACATATGGGTGATCGGGCTGACAGCCACCATCAAGCACCAGATGTATGAGCGACAATCCTTCAGATGATCCCAGCCCCCAGCCTTTGAGCCTTCCAACTGAAGCCCTGTAGATTACGGAGCAGAAATACACCATTCCTACTGTGGCCTGCCTGAACTCCTGTCCCACAGAAACCAAGAGATGTTTTATTTTATATGTATGTACTTTAATATGTCTATTTATCTTGAAAATGTAATAGCATACATATTTAAATCCTATTCTTATCACTTAAGAATATAGCACAGGGAGCAGGCGTAGATCAATGGTTTGAGCACCTGCTTCCTATTTACGAGGTCTGGTGTTCAATCTTTGGCACCTCCTGGAAAAAAAAAAAAAGTAAAAAAAAAGAATATATCACAAATATCTTTCTTCGTCAATAGATGCCTTAGTACAGAATGATTTTTAATGGTTTTCTTCATTGCATATATTATCATAATTAATTTAACAAAGCCCCTACTTTTGGACTTTTGGGATGCTGCAAACATTTTCCTATTAGGATTACCATCCCAAAGCACATATATATGTACCTATTTTTGAGCAGATCCTTAAGTTTTTTGCTTAATTTTAAAATCACTTCCTGAAGCGAAAATACCACTAGTGAAAAGTAATACTGTTATCATCAGCCCAAGAAATGCTTACTTAATAAGAGTAATATCAAAAGCAAGGTTGGATCTGTGCCATTGTGAAACTCACCCTTTAGCAATGGAAAGATAGGTGAATAAGGATAATACAAAGCATAAGGATTCCAATACACTGTACATGCATACATGTGCTTGACTATGTGAACATTTTCATTTTCCGCTTTGCAAATACAATAATTCTACAGAAAAATTGATTTGTTTCCTTTCTATTCACTGGAGAGGACTTATTACCAGTAACCCAAAGTGAGGAGTTCGATTTGAAATTTCATTTGCAGAAAATATATTTTTCTTTTGCTAGTAAAATTTAAAAGGATATGTTGTCAAAACAAATGAAGCAAGTACTCTGGATTATAGCAGAGGCTTTTATGTTGCCAATATGCACAACTCATAATCCTACATTAAGATACTTATTCATCACTATTAATTTGCATTGCAAATTAATTTGGTGTTTTTTAGTATTTGCACCTGATTTAGATAAATGCTTTTAATTAAACTGGAGGCTGAAAATCATGTAATTCTTGCAGGAAATAAGAGCCCCGTACACATAGACCACTCGAACATGGGTGGAAATGGTTGGGGCTGTTGTCCATGGATTTGCACAGCCAGGAAGTTCCCTACCATCGCCGGCTTCACGCTGGCGTTTCCGCTGTCCTGCAGCAGCAACTTGGGTGAGCCTCCAGGGCTCTACCTGTTTATAACACTTGCAACAAGTCCTAGAAGGTTTTGTAAGTCATAATGATGGTTCCCATACCGTGAGAAAGGTTGTGCAGCAAAGTTATGATTCAATCTTGTACGACGAATGAGAAGCCGTCAAACTGCACGGCGAGTAAGGCAAAGGCGGAGAAAGCGAAAGGCAAAGGCAAGCGACGCCGTGCCGCGATGCGTAGGCGGAGATTCGCGACCCCGCCGCGCAGACTCGTAGGCTTCGCTCCTGCCCGACGCGGCCGCAGCCGGGAAAGCTCGGGGCTTAGGCCAGGGTGCTTTCTCCGCGCCCAATGCCTAATACTTACGTATGCAGAAAAGCGCTGGTAACAAATACCCCAGCGGGCGGAGCCGGCGGGCGCAGGCGGCAGAGATGACTTCGCCCGCCCCTCCGTAAACCGAGCCCTCCGCTCCCTCCCGCAGCCGGCCCTTGGGTCGCAGCGCCCAGCCACAGAGGCGAAGGCCCAGGGACCCGCGTACCCGGCGCCTACGGTGAGTCAGGGCGGCCCGGGGTCGACCCCGGGCCGGAAGTGACGCAGCCGCATCGAGCACTTCCGGAGTTGCGGGGACGGCTCTGCCGGAGGAAGCAGCGCGGGTCCCGACCCGCGTCGGCCCGCCGTCTCCGCTGCCGCCGCTCCCCTACCTGTTCCCTCTGGCCCGGCCCGCCCCGGCCTGGCCCGCCCGGGCTCAGCGGCGGCGGGGCTGCGGCTCCCGGTAAGTGCGCGGCACGTGTCGAGGCCTTGTTTACCCCGGCGGGCGGGAGGGGGCTCTCCGCGCGCCTCCCCGGCGGGGCCGGGACTCCGCCTTCGCCGCCGCCCGCGAGGCCTTGGCGCCTCCCGCCGCTCGTACGTGGGCTCGACGCCCCCCGCCGGCGGCCGAGAGGCCGGAGCGGAGCCGGGGGGTGGATGGCAGGAGGCTCGGGCCGGAGCGGGCCGGCGGCGCCAGGCGCCTCTCGGCCCTTCCTCCTCCCGCCGTCGCCTTAGTTGGCGGAGAGGTCGGAGGCCAGCGGCTCTGACGGGCTGGCGCCGGCGCATCTGGGCCTTCCCCCTGGGCGCGCCCGGGAAACGCGCCACCTCCGGGGGTCCTCGCTCAAGTCGTCACTGGGGCTCTCGCAGCGCTGCCCGCGCGGTTTAACGCCCGCCTGCACAGGGTTCCCCCCAGCGCGCGGACCGCGCGGCTGGCCGGGAGACTGCGGCGCTTCGGAGGGGACGTGCGGCCCGGGAGCTACGCCGCCGCCTTGCCCGACGCTGCCCGGGCAGTTGGGAGAGAGACGGCCGTCTTCTCAGATGACTTCACCTCTATTGATTGTTTGTTGCTTTGTCCCATAGAACTTTTTGGGATGATGGACATATTCTATTCCTTTGCTGTCCAGTGCGTAAGCCTCTCTCCGCATGTAGTCAGTATTTGGCATGTGGCTGGTGCGACTGAGAAATTAAGTTTACATTTAGATCTTATTTTGTCATTAAGTTAAATTTAAATAGCCACATGTGGCTGGTGGCTACTGTATTGCCCAGCGCAAGTACAGATTTTTGTGCCAAGTAGTTTTCTTTGGAGATGTAGACTTAGTAAATGACCAAATTAGTGCTAAATCTATCCGGAATAAGCATCGTCAGACTCACCAGAAAGTCTCTGCTTTTTCCTTTGTCACCTTCAAACTTAGATGTCTTCAGTTTGGATCCTTTCCTTCCTTGGTGTGGCCAGACCAGAGAAAGCCTAGGGTGGGTGGCAGGCCCCTGAACACGTGAATTTGGCTCTGTAGGAAAGTAATTTCTATTACTTTTCTATCTTGAATGTAGGAATAGTATTTGTTATCAGTTGTTGATAAGGCAATAATGTACTGGCCTTTGAGCGAGGTCAGAAGATCAGCACTCTTGTCAAATAGAACACGGATATTTAACTTTGAAAAGAGGAAAAAACAAGTTTTTATTTAAATCTGAATCTAGTGTGCCCAGTAAGTATAAAATGGAGTTGTTGGTTCCTGCCCCCGGGGAGTTTTTCCCCATTTTGAATGGTTAGTGAGAAGTTTGTGGGTAACTGCTAAGCCCAGATTCTGGGGAGAAGCCCAGAGAATTAAAAAAGCATGTGTTCTTATTGGCGTGATTCTGGAAGGTCTTTTGGTACCTTTGTGGACAGTTCCGGGCTCTCTAGAAGCGTGCTGGGGAATTAGGAATGCCCATAAGCCACTGGTCTGGCAGAGGACAATGGGCCGTTGCCAACAGTGTGATCCTGGGCAAGTTACTTAACCTTTTTGAACTATAGCTTCCTCATTTGTAAGACGGGGAAGATACCCCTTTGTAGAGTAGAAGGTAGAATAAGTCTGAGTTGAAATTGGCTCTTATTAAATGAGAGATATTATTGGTAGTGATTTTTGTAGGCAGAAACACTATATACGGAGTTTCTTTGCCCTCTAGGAAGTTATCTTGTGTAAAAAAAAGTATGGTAAAAGAAAAGATGTTGAAAAAACACCAGTTGCTCTTCCTCTGTTTTGTATAAACAGATAAAAAAATAATCTTTTATAATCATTGTTTGAACTGTGATTTTCGTTTAGTTTATATTTGCTTGTCTTATGTTTGAAGTATTCCTTTGCAAGTTATTAGCTTTGGTTTTCTAAGAACTCCTAAAGGATAAAGTGTTAGAAATAAAATTTCTAAT
The DNA here is from genome assembly GCA_029593785.1 of Cabassous unicinctus. NCBI lineage: Eukaryota > Metazoa > Chordata > Mammalia > Cingulata > Chlamyphoridae > Cabassous > Cabassous unicinctus. The sequence goes on along the minus strand of JAQZBX010051922.1, from coordinate 1,675 downwards.
TGAGTAAGCAACATGCAGTACTTAGGTAGTCTTTGATAGTAAAATCTGTATATCTGGGAATGTCAGCTTGTCCTGCTTGTCAGAAGAGAGCTGGGTAATGGGTGTTAATGTTGCCTAGTGGGCATCCTGTAGGGAATTTTTTTTTTTGAAATAACTTTTTCATGAGTAAAGTGAGCCCTGAAATATTAGATTACCACAGTGGAGGTGACTTTTAAGTAAAAGTCCAATTTTAAGTCAGTTATAATTTCCCCTGAAAAAATCAAATGCCTTGCCTACCTCTCTGCAGCATTTAGGATTGAGATTGTGGTAGTTAATTTAGGGACTCTGAAGGATAGGAATGTAGGAGTAAGGAGGTGGACTTGTAAGCCAGGGGAAGAAATTTGGGATCCATTTCTATCACCAGTATCCCAGGTTAAATTGTTGTTAGTTGTTTACTTTGAATAGTTTGTTTTAGAAGGCGGTATAATTCTTGTCATTATAATTTTGGCATGGATTTCTTTTGGGATTTAAGAAAATGGTGATTTTAATAGTTTCTTTGGCCCCTTGTTACTATACTTTTAAATGTCTTGCTTTTTTAGAGATGTTTGCAAAAACAGAGTACCAATTAAAAAATATAAAAATTCTCACTTTTCATTTTCAGATGGAAATCATATGACACCGATTATTTGGGTGACATCTATATGACGATCTTCAGGAATTGCAAGTATTTTTAATTTTAAAGAATAACTTTTTCTCCTACTGGAAAAATACCATAGTTAAGTTTAGTTTTGATTAGATGGTTCTACCATATGGAATAATTTGTTGAAAGTCAAATAAACTGCAAAAGTTTTTTTTTTTATCATAATTTTTTTTTTTTACTGTGGTGAAATATATATGTCATTTTAACCATTTTAAGAGGACAATACTGTGTAACCTTCATCACTATATATTTCCAGACTATTTTCATCATTCCAAACCAAAGCTCATACTTATTTAGCAATAATACCCCATTCCTCCCTCCCCCTTCCCCTGGTAACCACTATTCTGCTTTCTGTCTCTGTGAATTTACCTATTCGAAGTATTTCATATAGAGAAATCATACAATATTTGTCCTTTTGTGTCTGGCTTATTTCACTCAACATGATGTCTTCAAGGTTCATTCATGTTGTAGCAATGTACCAGCACTTCTTTTTACAGCTGAATAATATTCTCTTGTAGGGAAATAATACATTTTGTTAATCCATTCATCTGTGGATGGACACTTGGGTTGCTTCTACTTTTCGGCTATTGTGAATAATGCTGCAGTGAACATTGATGCACAAATTTGTCAGTTCTTGCTTTTGATTCTTTTAGGTTTATTAATATACTTAGGAGTAGAATTGCTGGGTCATATGGTAATAAGTCTATCCTATCATTAATGTGGTTTTTGTTAATTTGAGTATTTATAATTAATATATAAAACTTAGGTCTCTTGATGTTTTTATAATATAAAAAAGGGAGCAGGTGTGGCTCAAGCAGTTGAGTGCCTGCCTTCCACATGGGAGGTCCTGGGTTCAGTTCTTGGTGCCTCCTGAAAAAACAACAAGGAAAACAAATGATAAAACCAACTCAGGGAAGCTGATGGTGGCTCAGTGGTTGAGCACCGGTTTCCCACATATGAGATCCTGGGTTCAATCCCGGGCCTCCGGTACCTTTA
>JAQZBX010051921.1:0-19259 GCA_029593785.1 Cabassous unicinctus | reverse complement strand
TTGTTTTGCACTCACTGTCTGCTCTCTGTGTGTTCTTTTGTGTCTGCTTGTCTTCTCTTTAGGCGGCCCTGGGAACCAATCCTGGGACCTTCCGGAGTGGAGAGAGGTGCTCAATCTCTTGCTCTACCTCAGCTCCCTGGTGTGCGGTGTCCCTTATTGACTCTCCTCTGTGTGTCTTTTTGTTGAGTCATCTTGCTGCACCAGCACTCTGCGAGGGCCAGCACTCTGCGAGGGCCAGCACTCCGCATGGCCCAGCTTGCCTTCACCAGGAGGCCCCGGGAATCGAACCCTGGACCTCCTATATGGTAGACGGGAGCCCAATTGCTTGAGCCACATCCGTTTCCCAATCCCATTTTTCTAAATAGCGTTTTTTAAAAGAATAGATGACTAAAAGTCTGACAGAATAAACCTCAAAATGAGAGCAGGGGTCACCATCTCTGAGGGATTTTCTTTCTGCATAGCTTGCGTTTTCTAGTTTTTTACAATACTCGCTCACTTTTATAGATCGTAAGAGAGAACATCGAGACAGCACTTCAAGAAGAAAGCCCTCCAGCTCTATGGCTTCTGCCCTGGCGCTGCCGAGGCAGGGTCCCCAGGCCCTCTGCCTCGAGGACTCTCTCACCAGTCCCTGCTCCCACCCTAGGGTCGAGACTTCCCCTTCGATGACTGCGGCCGGGCCTTCACCTGCCTCCCCGTGGAGAAGCCCCAGGCCCACGTGGAGGCTGTGGTCTGTAACCTGGACTGCTTGCTGGACACCATGAGTCACCGGGTGAGCCTGGGCAGCCCAGGGGCCATTCTCTGATGAGCCGCGTCTCTCCCACTACACCACCAGCTATGGGCTGTGCTGGCTCAGGCTGGGGGTCCCGGGGAGAATGGCTGGGGTTGGTGCCCAGGGTTGGTTAGTTAATCTTGGCCACGCTGGAGGGAGGAGGGGTCACGGGTGGGGGGGCATCAGCACCCTGGGTCTTGGGAGGCGACGGAGTCCCCTGGACAAGATGGCTGCTGGGCCACGCAGAACTGGGCTGTGAGGGAGCAGGGGAGGGCCAGCCAGGCCACCAGCTGCGTTCTCTCTCCTCAGCTGGGCCCAGGCTCCCCACCAGGCGTTTGGGTCTGCAGCACCGACATGCTGCTCTCTGTTCCTCCAAACCCAGGTGAGCCTGGCATGGGCCAGGGGCTGCCTTCCCTAGCTCTGCCTTTTCTCCCCTCCCTGGCTCTGGGCCAGCTCCGCTTTCCTGTTCAGAAGGGAAGCCATAGGGTGAGAAGGACGCAGGAGCAAGAGGGAGGGCTTCCCCTGCTGCCTTCTGTAGACTAGAGACAACCAGCCCCAGCCCTTCTGCCCCACAGGGCTTTGTGGAAGAACTTGGGGAAGGCGAGGGGTTGTCATTCTCCCAGAGGAATGCCATTTAGCCTTGGAAGCCATATTTCCCTTTTAGAGGTGCCCAGATGCCCCAGCCCTGAGCTCTTGCCTCCTTCCTGGGGAACCCCTACCTTGGGTGGGGGCCCCCAGGGAGCCTCCTGACTGCCCCTTCCCACAGGGATCAGCTGGCACGGGTTCCGGGGAGCCAGAGTGCTTGGCCTTCCGGGGAGCACGGCCTATGCTCGGCATCACGGCGTCTACCTCAGCGACTCCCAGGTAGTACCCCTGGGGCGGGGGTGGGGCCCTGAGCGGGCCTGGGGCAGCCTGTGCTCTGGACAACCTCGCGTCTGCGTTTTCTGCCATGGTCTTGATCCTGGCAATGGCTCTTGGCAAATGCGGACTGCACGCGACTGCGGGCCGAGCCCTGTGCTCAGGCTCGGAGGCTGTGGGGGCATTTAGGGCCTGTCCTTTACCCTCGTGGGGTGGCACTCTGGGGGCGCTTGCGTCCCCAGGAATACACTGGTACCTGTTGGACGTGTGTCCTAATCTGGAGAACGCCATTGCTGACTCCTGTGGCCATGTCTTCCTTCGTGACTCTCTCTCTTGCTCCCTTCCCTAACTGTTTCTCCCCCAACACAGGGTTTCGTTTTGGACATTTACTACCGGGGCACCGAGGCAGAGATTCAACGGTGTGCCGGGCCTGATGGGCGGGTGCCACTGGTACGGCTGCCCAGCCCAGGGTCGGGGATCTTTGGGGACCTTGGTCAGGGAGAGGGAGGGGCTGTCTTCCTGCCCAGGGCAGAGCCCCTGTCCTTTTAGAAGAATTCTGGGGCAGGTTAGAACCAGAACCTGAGGAAGGTATAGAACTGGCTTTCAGGGGGCCAGCTGGAGCCAGAATCTGGGAGCTAGGCTTGGAACTCAGGGGGTTGTTCTGAACCAGAAAGCTTAGAACCAGACTGAACAAGATTAGGGAATGCAGTTGAGAGAATTCTAGAACCAGACCCCAGGAAATGCTCTAGAATGAAGGAAAGGATAGGAGTGGCGGGGAGGTGTTTGGGACTGGGCCATGGGAAGGTGGAGAAGTGGGTTTGGGAGCATGTCTGAAAATGGAGGGGGGTCCCTTGGTGGGCGCTGCCCCCAGGCAGTCTGGGGTCTGTCTGTTGGAGTGGTCCAGAAGACAAGTCCCCTCCTGCCTGGTGTGGTGAGTGGCCTCACTTGGCCCATCTACATCCACCCCCTGGCTCATGGCCAAGCCTGGCCCCTGGGTCCCCTGACCTGACTCTTGTGGGGGGCCTTCCAGGTCTCTGGGATCGTGTTCTTCTCTGTGGAGACGGCCGAGCGCCTCCTGGCCACCCACGTGAGCCCACCCCTGGACGCCTGCACCTACATGGGCTTGGACTCCGGAGCTCGGCCTGTCCAGGTGACTGCGGTGTTGGGGAGCCCCGGCCTGGGGGAGAGAGCTCCCCAGCCCTTGCCCTGACACCGGCGACCTGGCTGTGTGACCTCAGGCTTGCCCCTTGCCCTCCCTGGGTTGGTGCCTCTGGGGATGGGACTGCCTCACTCAGCTTGGACCTTTGGGGCCCCAACCCCGCCCCCTCCCCCAGTATCTGTGCTTCCTTCCCTTGCCCCAGCTGTCTCTGTTTTTTGACATCCTGCTCTGCATGGCTCGGAACGTGAGCCGGGAAGATTTCCTGGCAGGGCGGCCCCCAGAGATGGGGCAAAGCGATGCAGGCATGATGGGTTATCTGCAGGGCGCCCGGGCCCAGTTGTGGAGGGAGCTCCGTGACCAGCCCCTCACCATGGGTGGGTACTGCCTCTCGGCTTCTGGGGTGGGGGCCTGTAGGAGGGAGGACCCCCAAAAAGAGGCTGTCCCCTCCTGGCCCCTGGGCTCCTGGACCAGGCAGCCTAGGCCGTGGACTGGACAATTACCCTGGCCCAGCCCAGAGCACTCCCAGAGAGAGAACTCTCATGCCTGCTTCCTTTGGTCTCGTTCCTGGCCCCAGTCCCAGTCTTTCCACTTTCTAGCTATGTTACTTTGGGCAGGTTGCTGAACCTCTCTGGATCTCAGCTTCTCATCACAGCACATCTGCTCTGCCCTGTTGATGGGGATGTGTCTGCTGGCAGGAGGGCGGCTTGACGCCAGATCCGCAGCAGGCAGGGGCTGGGGTTGGTACTCGTGTCTTTGCAGCCTTTGTCTCCGACGGCAGCTACACCTATATGACTTCCTCAGCCAGCGAGTTCCTGCACAGCCTCACGCTCCCTGAGGCCCCCACGTCCCAGATTGTGCACTCCCAGGTGGAGGTGAGACCTGCCTCACCCTCAGAGGTGCCTGCTGGGTGCCTGGGGTCAGGTGGAGTTGGGGCTCCAAGGAAGGGAAGGAATTGCCAGTGCTCAGAAGAGATTACATGAATGTAGGTGTTATCATTATCCCCATTTTAGACAAGGTCCTAGAGGCTCAGAGAGGTCAAGTGACCTGCCTAAAGCCACAGAGCCTGTAAGTGGCCAACTCAGGATTCTAAATCCAGATCTGCCTCCTGGAGACACTAAAGGAGACCCCGCCCCACCCTTTCCGTGGGGTCTGCTTGGGGAGACAGGCACACTTGAAGTGATGGGTCCAGGTGGCGGGTCTGTGCCCGGGTGCCGCGGGGCAGGGAGAGTTCTGAGGTGCCCTCGGGGCAGTGGTTAGGAGGTAGCTGGACAGGTGGGGCAGGGTTTCTGGAGCTGTTAGCCTCTAGCACCTGAGTTCAGATTTGCTCTGGAGGAGAGGGGCTGCCCCACAAGGCAGCAGCATGAACAAAGCCCAGGGGCTGGAGTGGAGGGAGCTGGCCCACTGAAGGAAATGGGTACAGCAGGACTTGTGGCTGAGGCCCTGATGCCCTCTTGCCCAGGTGCTCAGGGTGGGAGGTCAGGGGAAACCCCTGTCCACGGTGCTCACCCCCTTCTTCCCTGGCTTTGCAGGAGCCACGGCTCCTGGGGGCTGGGAGTTCCGTGGTCAGCTGCCTGCTGGAGGGCCCTGTCCAGCTGGGTCCTGGGAGTGTCCTGCAGCACTGCCACCTGCGGGTGAGGCCTGGGCACTCACAGGAGGGAGGGCAGGGGTCGGGGTATGGGGGGATGCCCACCCAGATGCCTGCCCTCTCCCTGCCAGGGCCCCGTTCACATCGGTGCCGGCTGCTTCCTGAGCGGCCTGGATATGACCCAGTCCGAGGCACTGCGCGGCCTGGAGCTGCGTGACCTGGTCCTGCAGGAACACCACGTGCGGCTCTGTGGCTCCCCGGGCCATGCCTTCACCCTCTTTGGGCGTCTGGACAGCTGGGAAGTAGGTGCCTGCCCTATGTCTGCCACCCTCATCTTCAGCTTTTGGGGGTCCCGGGGGTCCCTGCCCAGTTCCCACTCCACTGCTGGGGGTTGGAGGATACTCCAGTGCTTCACCAGCCCAAGGGATGAGCTGTGAGGAGGGCATGGCCTAGAGTCTCAATAGGCCTTTCCCTCTCTTACTCTCCAAGGTGGGCCCAGTGGGGACTTTTCTCCCCATTTTACAAACTGGAGACTGAGGTTCAGAGAGGGTGGGTGACCTGCCTTGGGCCACATGGCCAGTTTATGGTGGATCAGGCCTGGTACACAGGGTTCTGTTCCCAAATTCCAGGCTCGGGGGCCGAAGTGCAAAGGCCCCCGGGCTTGGAGTCATGTTTCAGAAACTGCTTGCGTGTGTTCGAGTCTATCTTCCAGTGCTCACTTGAGCAGCTCCCAGCCCACTGGCCTTAGTACCCGTAACTCCTTCTTGAGACCCCTGCAGCCCTGACTGCTTCCTCTTCTTCCTCCAGAGACAGGGGACAGGCACGTATCTCAACATGCCCTGGAGCGAGTTCTTCCGGAAGACAGGCATTCGGTAAGCTCCGAAGGCCTCTGCAGGCCTAGACAGCCGGCGGCCGCTTCGTCCAGGCTTGTCTCTTCCCTGAGCCAGAGCAGCACCCGCCCCCTTACTGTCTCACTAGGCCTGGGGTAGTTTTGGGGTAACCTGATTATACCCAGCACCCTCCTTCTGGACTACCCCACATCTTTGGCTATGGTGAGGCCTTGGGGTTTTTTTCAGCTCGGCCTGCCCTGCCTGAACTGCCCCACATGTGCCACCTCTGGGGGGGTTTGTCCTGACCGTGGCCCCAGCTGAAGGCTCCCTCGGACAGGCAGGTCAGGGAGCGCTGAGGAGGCAGGAGCCTTTGCCTCCCTCGCCCTCACGGGCCTCTCCCCACACCAGAGACTGGGACCTGTGGGACCCAGACTCGCCCCTTGCAGAGCTCGGCCTTCGCAGTGCCCGCCTGTTTCCCGTGCTCCACCCCTCAAGGGCCCTGGGGCCCCGAGACTTGCTGTGGATGCTGGACCCCCAAGAGGATGGTGGCGAGGCCCTGCGGGCCTGGCGAGCCGCTTGGCGTCTGTCCTGGGAGCAGCTGCAGCTGTGCGTGGACCGGGCTGCCACACTGGCCTCCCGCCGGGACCTGTTCTTCCGCCAGGCCCTGCGAAAGGCACAGCATGTACTGGAGGCCCGGCTGGACCTCAGTTTGCGCCCACTGATCCAGGCCGCCGTCCACGAGGGCTGTGCTGGGCCCCTGCTGGCCACACTGGACCAGGGTGAGTGCCGGGCGTTAGTGCTGACAGCCAGACCCAGGGCCGCCAGTCTGAGGGTGCTAGGGAGCTACGGGAGCTGGTTTGACCCGAGCCTGAGCTCTTAACCTCTGTGAGCGAACTGGGTAGGGGTGAAGAAGCACATTTGGGCTGGGGCTGGCAGGAGAATTTTGCCGGCTGGAGTGGGGAGTGCGTTCACAGGCCAGGATACACCTCGGGCCAAAGCAAGGAGTTAGGAGGGGCCTGTTCAGTAGCTGCCATCTCTGGGGGCAGAGGGCCACTCCCCAGCCACCCGACTCCTGGGCCCTCAGTTGCAGCTGGCGCGCGAGACCCTGGCGTGGCGGCACGGGCACTGTCCTGTGTGGCGGATGTACTGGGCTGCATGGCAGAGGGCTGTGGGGGCCTACGGAGCGGGCCAGCTGCCAACCCTGAGTGGATGCGGCCCTTCTCGCACCTGGAGGCTGGAGACCTGCCGAGAGGCGTGGAGGCACTTGCCCAGGAGCGGGACAAGTGGCTGAGCAGGTGGGTGAGAAGCCCTGGGTCATCCTTGTAGGTTGAAGCCCATAGAGAGGTGGGGACTCCCTCAGGTCACCCAAGTCCAGGGTAGTCCGCCCCCAGCTTGGGGCTCCATTCCACCATCTCTCCCCACCTCTTGGCAGGCCAGCCTTGCTGATGCGTGCTGCCCGCCACTACGAGGGAGCTGGGCAGATCCTGATCCGCCAGGCTGTGATGTCAGCGCAGCACTTTGTCTCCATGGAGCTGGTAGAGCTGCCGGCACTTGGGCAGTGGGTGGTGGCTGAGTGTCCGGCCCGCGTGGATTTCTCCGGTGAGTCCCTTATGGGAGGTGGGGGTAAGGGGAGCCACCCTAGAGTCCCGTGATCTGCTTAGTTTTGCTGATCTGCCACAGGTGGCTGGAGTGACACGCCACCCCTTGCCTATGAGCTCGGTGGGGCAGTGCTGGGCCTGGCCGTGCGAGTAGATGGCCACCGACCCATTGGAGCCAGGGCGCGCCGCATCCCCGAGCCTGAGCTGTGGCTGGTGGTGGGTTCTCAGCATGCCGAGATGGCTGTGAAGATAGTGTGCCAGAGCCTGGATGACCTGCAGGATTACTGCCAGCCCCATGCCCCAGGTAAGGGCACGCTGGACACCTGCAGGTAGGGATGGCACAGGCAGCCAGCTGGAGGATAGGGACAGGGCCTCGAGACCCAGCCATGGAGGACAGCAGGCTACTGTGGCCTGGCCTGGAGGTAGCCAGCCTGGTCAAGGGGCTTGAAGTAAAGGGGCGGGAGTCACCCTGCCTCGGCACATGCAGGCACAGGAAGGTAGAGACAGCATCTTTGCCCATTTTGGGGAACTCCATGTGCCCTGGATCCCAGAGGCTCTTTTGTGGCCTGGGGGTGGGCCCTGCGTGGCTGCTGGCTTTTGTCCCACCAGATAAGCCCCACACTGAGGCTGGGGAATAGCCGGGATAGGGGATGTCTGCTCTGCCTGCAGACACCAAACCCCATTGCTGGTGCAGGGGCCCTGCTGAAAGCAGCCTTCATCTGTGCGGGGATCGTGCACGTCCACTCCGAGCTCCCGCTGAGCGAGCAGCTCCTACACGCCTTCGGGGGTGGCTTTGAGCTGCACACCTGGTCTGAGCTGCCCCATGGCTCCGGTCTCGGTGAGCAGGCCCTTCCCACTGCTGTCCTACTGCCCAGCAACTCCATCGCTGCCTCCAGCCTCGCCTGTGGTCCCCCTCACCAGCCTCTGTGCAGTGGAGAGGGCGTGGGGCAGGTCTGGGCTGGGCGGTGCCATTTCATGGCTGGTGCCCTCCTCCGTGCCCTGCAGGCACCAGCAGCATCCTGGCGGGTGCCGCCCTGGCCGCCTTGCAGCGGGCTGCAGGCCGAGTGGTAGGCACGGAGGCCCTGATCCATGCAGTGCTGCACCTGGAGCAGGTGCTCACCACAGGTATGTGTCTGCCCCAGAGCGGGAGGGAGGTGATCAGCACTTGGCCAAGGGCCTTCCTGATTTGTGAATGATCGTTCTGCAAACAGCCACATAGCTGTGCTGCCCTTAAAATGTTCATAGCTCTCTTTATCACTGAGCACTGATTCTGAGCCGCTCTGGTGGTTGTCAACTTGAAAGGTTTCTTCTTCAAAGGAGGTGGTGTTTTATGAGCACTAAGTAAGCTCTGTCACATTAAGTAAGAAATACTGGAAAGCTTATTTCCAACACAGTCACTATCACAAAAAAATGGGATGCATGGAGACTGTTAGGCTACAGGGAAAGTACTATACACCTTCTTTAGGAAGCGGAGAGGTTAGTGTGAAATCTTTATCCTTTATGTGGTTTACCCCAATTCCATTACATATTAGATCTGCAACAAAACTCAGGCCTTGTGAATTCCAAGCTTATCTTCAGATAAGCTGGGATTGTCCTGCTCCCAGGGCTAGGGAGAGAAGCTGCACAGCTCTCCTCCTCCAGCTGGAGTTGGGAGAAGCTGTCTTCCCAAGCTGTTCCCAGCCCCGGATACAGGGCTGGAAGCCTGGGCTGGGAGAGTGAAGTAGGGCCAGATAGACTTCAACAGTGACAGGGCCCTGGGGCTCGCAGGAGGTGGCTGGCAGGACCAAGTGGGTGGCCTAATGCCTGGCATCAAGGTGGGGCGTTCCCGGGCTCAGCTGCCCCTGAAGGTGGAGGTGGAAGAGATCACTGTGCCTGAAGGCTTTGTCCAGAAGCTCAATGGCCACCTGCTCCTGGTGTACACAGGCAAGACCCGCCTGGCACGGAATCTGCTGCAGGTGAGCCGTGGCCCCAGAATGAGGGAGGGACAGAGGCAGATGGCTCAATGGGGCCAGACCACATTTCACCTCTCCTGCCCCACTTCTGCAGGATGTGCTGCGAAGCTGGTATGCCCGGCTGCCTGCCGTGGTGCAAAATGCTCACAGCCTGGTGCGACAAACTGAAGAGTGTGCTGAAGCCTTCCGCCAAGGTGAGGTGCTTCCTGAAATCCAGGGGAGATCAGGGCAACAGGAGTGCATGGTTGCTTGTGGGTCTAGGTGGCCAGGGACCTTTGCAGGCTTGGCACAGGCCCCAAATATCAGGCCACTGGACAGGAACTCTTGACTAGGCCTCTGGGAACAGAAGCCCTGTCTTTCCTCTCCAGGGTCTCAGATCTAGGTGGGAGCCATATCTCAAGCCAAAACTTGCATCCTGGGAAAGGCCCTCCAGCTCTACCCACCAGGAGGCACATGGGGATGAGGCACAGCCCTCTAGCTAAGTTCCAGGGAAGTCAGAGCTGAGCAGGCTTCCAAGGGTGTGGCTACACAGTTCACTGAATATCATGTGCTGGGCACCATGCCAGCTGCTTTCTGCACATTCATCCTCAAAACAACCCTGTGAGGTAGGCTTTATCACTCCTGTTTTCCAGCCAGCCCTGGAGCTCAGCTTCTTAACTGTGACCCTGGTTAAGCAGTACCTCTTGGTACTTCCGTCTACAGGTGGGGCTGAGGGAATGTCCCGGGCCAGGCACATCCCCACCCCCTCTGCCCCACCGCAGGAAGCCTGCCTCTGCTGGGCCGGTGCCTGACCTTGTACTGGGAGCAGAAGAAGCGCATGGCTCCGGGATGTGAGCCCCTGGCTGTGCGGCGTATGATGGATGTCCTGGCCCCTCATGTGCATGGCCAGAGCCTGGCAGGGGCAGGCGGTGGGGGCTTTCTCTATCTGCTGACTAAGGAGCCACAGCAAAAGGAGGCCCTGGAGGCTGTGCTGGCCAAGACTGAGGTATGTGGTGGTACTGGGGTATGGAGAAAGCTAACCAGGGGTGACTTCTGCAGCGTTATTTCAACTTCCAGAAAGCCTGAGATTTTCCCAGAGCCCTCTAAACACCTCTTGTCCTTTGCTCCCAGGGCCTTGGGAACTACAGCATCCACCTGGTGGAAGTGGACACTCAGGGCCTGAGTCTGCAGCTGCTGGGGAGAGAGGTCTCAACCTGATGCCTCTTCCTATGAGGCTCCTCATTCTCTGCAAGAGGAAACCTGGAGCTGTAGCGCCCCCTCCGTCCCTCTCAGCACAGGAGCTCTCGGCCTCCTAATCCCCACCCACCTCTTGGTGTTCCCAAAGGAAGCAGACTTGAACTTGGACCCAGCTCTTTCTGGAGCCTGGTGAAGCAGAGACAATGCTTGGGAACAGGACTTAGACTCCTAGCCGATGGTGGCCTTGGCTTAGTCTCTATCCCTTCTGGACATAGGAAGATTCTAAGCTCAGTGTCTCACGTGGCCTTTGCAAATACCATGGTTCAGCTTGGGCCTCGGCCTTCTTACTCTCCACTTGATCCCTGAGTAGGTGGCTGGGGGGCCCTTGGTAAGGCATTTCCTGTGGCCTGCCTTAGAGTTCAGGCTCCTAGCTGACTTGGCCATGGCTTCCAAGGTCTCAATATAGCCACAGAATTCTTTGACTATTCTGAAGAGAAAACATTTAGGGGTTTGGAGAGAGGGAGGATTGGCGGCCACTGGTTGAGACTGGGGAGCTGCCTGAGGGCTTTGCCAATACTTTGTGGACCCAGCTCTTTTCAAAGTCTATAGCAGTAACAGGCACACAATCATGGAGGAGGCCCAGGACCTGGCATGCCTTTGCCCTGAGGCCTCAATGATCTGTCCTCAGCTACTCCCTCTCTGCTCTAGCATCTAATTCCAGATGCTCCATATTCTAACTCTTGGCCTTACCCCCCTTCGTTTCTACCCCCATAGGTCCATGTAGCTGCTTTCTCTTATGCTCTGCCCCTAGCTGAGGGGTTGAGTGGGGCAGAGCAGCTGCTGAAGTTTCAGTTTTCACTTCTGATGGGGGAGTGAGGGTATGGGTCCATCCTCATGTCTGTGACAATGAGCCAGTGCAGTCCTGCAGCAAGTCACTGCCACCCCAGGCCTTAACTAGCGACACTACGGACTGCCAGTGATCCAGTGCTGTGGGCAATGGGTTCTTGGGACTGTGACATTCTTGGAATCAATTCACTATGCCCTACAAGGTTGTCCTTCTTATAAAGCTCTTTTCTGTTCTTGCTGGGAGCAATTCCCACTTTCCCCTGGAACTGTAAGAAACTGCTCCTGGGACGATTGTGCTTTTGGTGCTTTGGGCCCAAAAGAGGAGACCCAGATGGGATGTGGGCTCCTGCTATCACGTGGATTCCTAGGAGGAAGCTGCATTGTTCTGGGGTGGGAGGACGCTGAGGTTTTAAGCTCTGCCTTCCCATTTTAGAACAATGATGGACCTGTCTCACCCTGTACATCCAGCTCTCTGGAAACAGCACACTAGCATCATTCAAAGTAGTGTCTTTATTCAGGGTGACCAAAAATATCACAGCCTCTTCTCAAAGTTAAACCTAATTTTCTAGTCTCCAGATGCACCCCAGTTCTCTCAAGGCCAGCAGGAAGGCAGCTTGTTTGCTGCATGGTCTGAAGGCAAGAGAATGCCGACCTATTCAGAAAGCTGGCCTGGTCCTCATGCTGCCTGCCTTAGCTGTCCCACCAATTAGGAGCCCAGGGGCACCCACATCCCTTGGTGGGGAGAGGCTGCTCTAAAGCACCAACCAGCTAGGTCTGAGGGCAGAAGAATGGTGTGAGTCCAGGCCTTGTTTTCCTGTTACCAACCGTGGAACAGTCTGAGCTCCCCAAGCAGCCAGCCTTGCTCAGCCCCTTCGCAGTGGTCACCGAGGTAAGGGACCCTGAAGCGTGTTGGCCCCGTTGGGCTCGTCCTGGCAGCTACAGACGCAGCCGCTTGATGTCTTCACTGCGGAAGTCTATGCGCAAAGCCAGCACCTGGCGCACTTCAGCAGGGGTGAGGCGCCATGTCAAAGGGCCAGAGTTGGCGCCCCAGTAGTCCAGGATCTCGGTCACCTGTGGGGAAGAACACAAGCGAGGAAGGAGCTGTCCTGAGGAAAGGCAGAGTAGAGCACCAGATGCAGAGCAGGGGTGCTCAGGAAGGGGAAGGTTTTGTCTCTGCCTCTCTTCCCAATCACACTTCCCTGGCTAGGCCAAGAGTGCTGCACCATGAAGCCTGTCCCCACATACCCGTTCCAGATTGAGGATTGTGGCCATCTGGGAGAGCCGGGCAAACTTGTCTCGGATAGTCCAGGTGGTCACGGTGGTAAGATAGGCAATGAGTGACCTCAGCTCCTTGTCAAACTGAAGACCGCCCAGCTGCAAAAGAACATGTGCCCAGTGATGCCTGTCAAGGCCTGGCCCTCTGGCCAAGCAGAACTGCTCCCCTCTTCCCTCACCAATCTCCCTCAGAGCTGGGCTGCACAGCCAGCTGGGCCTCAGGTGGTGGTCAGTGGCTCCAGTCTGCTCCAATGTCTCAGAAGCCAGGGCAGGACTGGGCCTAGCTAAGCAGGGCATAGCGTGAGCGGATAGAGGGGAGGCAAGTCCTGAGGTGGCAGAGAAGGAATAACAGAGCTGTGGACCTGTGTTCCCTTGACCTCACCCGGTTGAAGGTAGATTTCAGCACCACTTTCTCCAACTCGACTGCAACAAGGCTGGTCATGAGGCTGGTCAAGCTGTCATAGATGACTGGGGATAGGCCGGCCTGCACACAGAGGCTAGACATCAGTGGGAGTCCCACCTCATTCCTCTGCCTCCACAGTGGAGACTTCAGGGGGTGGGACAGTTACATGAGGCCACAGGGGATTGTTTCTGCAGATGGGGCTTGAAAGGACTTTCAGGGTTCCCAGCCAGAGTGATGAGAAGCTGCAGGCTGCTGCTTTGGGCAGAGGTGGGTGATTCCATAAGCTGGTCCCTACCTACAGCCCTGCTCACCTTGAACTCTGCCATTTGTTGCTCCAGGTTAAGGATGAACTGTTGTACCCAAGGGTCATTGGCCTCATAGTCATTGAATTCTTCCTATGGCCAGAGAGCAAGGAGGATCACCAAGGGCCTTTCTCCAGGAAGCACCATTCACCTCGCCCTTCCCCTCCCTCTAAGAAAACAATATAAGAAGTCCTCTCTGCCCTGTAGCTTCTGACACATCCTGCTTAAAACCAGCTTGAACACCCAGGCTGGCAGAAACTGCTGCTGCTTCTGCATCACACTTCCAACCAGCAAACACAGCCCTAGGCCATAGCAGTGTTCCACATAATATGGTGCAGCTCCTGACATTTTATTCCCTCTTGCATCTCATGTCTTAGGAATGAACTCACTATGCTTAGAGAGAAAAAACAAACAAAAAATCTCCCAAGTCTAAGTCTATGACAGGTGGGCAAAAAGACACTCAATAAAAGGGCATTAGTCAGGTCAAGGCAAACTCCCTTTAGATGCCTGTTTTTTTTTTAAAGGAGGTACTGGGGATTGAACCTGGGACCTTGAACAGGGGAAGCAGGCACTCAATCACTGAGCTACACCCGCTCCCCTAGATGCCTCTTTCTGAGCCTTTCCAACTGCAGGAACAAACTGTTCCCTGGGGACAAAAACTGGTCTTCCAAGGCTGAGGGAAGTGAGTCTGGGAAGCATGGTAAGGTCTACTCTGTTCAGATGATTCCAGTGTCCTCCAACTGGGCCTAGGGGGGCAAGAGGTAATCCTGGGCTTGACAGCTGTCTCTGGTCGGACTGACCTCCTCAATGTTGTGGGAGACAGAGAGAAAGGTGTTGATCCAAGGCTGCACCTGCGGCTTGACTGCTGTGCTGTTTAGCTCTGCCAGCCCTTCCTGCATAAAGATAAGGCAGAGACATAAGACACAGAAGGCGCATGCCCCAGCCCTTTCTCCTCCTCAATTCAGCCCGTGACTGCCGGGGGCATTCTTCCAGCTCCAAGGCTTTTCTGTTTCGGGGCATATGTCTGAAGCATGACAGAGGTAATACTAAAACAAGAGACCAGGAACAAAGTGTCTCATTCCAGATCCATTTGGATTCAGGTCTAGGCCAGAGTTGAGGTCCTGAAGGTGGTCTGGTAAACTCTCGAGATTTCCGAGCACCTGGCAGGCAGCACCTGTGACTAAGGCCATATGTGGTTCCATTTCCTCTTAGCATCTTTCTGGGGGCTCTTAGCATTGTAGGGCCAAGTGGAAATATTAGATGACCAGAATACTGGATTGTCAGTGTGCCAGAGGGAGAGAATGGCTGAAAAACCAAAGGTGCCTCTAATGTCAAGGGGCTTGCACAACTTTAGTGGCTTTCATGCTACTCCTCACCCTTCCTCTCCATTTCCTTGTACACAATGGAGCCCATGAGAAGCCAATAACAATTTTCTCAGAGCAACACAGGGTTCAGTTAGCTGTAGAATCTGGGGCTTACCTGTAAGAGATCTCGGAATTTGCTGGACACGGCAGCCAAGTCGGAAAGGCAGCTGTCAAACTTGGCTTGGGCCTGCTCCCCTCCAATGCCCTGGCTGAAAAGCTTGGTGCAGTCACTCTAGGGGAGAATACCCAGCTTTGAGAAGACTGAATGTGTCTGGGACATGGGAGTGTGAAGAGGAGTGGAGAGGAGGCCAATATGCAACTAGCCATTTCTCCTAGTCCAGCCTTCTCTGCAGCAGTTCATGACCTATCATAGGCAAGAGCCTTGCATGGATTTTAGGAAACCTGGATTCTACCCTAGCTACTTGGCTTCTGTGTCCTTTTGTATTATAGGAGTACCAGTGTTGGCAGGTGTGAATAAGAAACACAACACCAGAAAAATTTCTATATCTTAGAATCAGATAGTACTGGCTCAGCCATGTATTAATGGAGTGACCTTGGGCTAGTGATTTAAAGTTTCTGAGCTTCAATTTCCCTATCTGCAAAATGAGAAGACAAATCCCCTGGTGGTTGTGAGAGTTTTTATGAGATGATGCACAAGGTGCTTAGCCCAGAGCGTGGCACACAGTAGACACTAAGGAGACACTATTACTGTTAAGAGTTTCTGCTTATTAAATATTTTGGTCTGGCTGACAAAAGGAGATCATTGTGACAATAGCTATAATTTAAGCACTAAGTATGTGCCAGGCTCTGGTCTAAGCATTTTATTTTTATTAAAGTACCTACTCTATAAAGTAGGTATTACTAGTATTCTTCTTGTACAGAAGAGGAAACTGAAGCACAGAGAAGTTAATAACTTAACCCAGAGCCACACAGCAGTAAGTCGTGAATTCAAATCCAGAAATTTTTGCTCTAGAGTACCTGTTCCTAATCACTGCACTACAACCTTAGGTCTAGAGAATTCCACAGGGGGAAACTGCTTGAAGCTCACAATGCTGTGGGTTGCCAGGAGCTGCCCACATTTCTTGTAGCTTCCATAGAAAGTTTGAGCTATTTTGGCTACAGCAGGAGAAGCAGTGTTGGATAGTTGGGAAGGCACTGAGCTAGCAGGCAGAAGACTTCAGTCCCAATGGCAGCTCCAATTATTACTAACTTTAGCTGGCCTTTTAACTTCATCTGTAAAAGGGGCATCATACCGCCTGACCTCCCTACCTCACAGGGATGTGGATGGGGTTGAGAAAGAATGCATGTGAAATGCAAATGTAAGAGAGGTAGGATTTCTGGGAATTGTTTACTCAGTTCTTTGCTATCCCCCTTTTCTTTCATTTGACTAATTCTACCTCTCAATTCTGATTCTCTAACATTTCCCAAAACTCTAACTTTGAAATCCAATAGTAAAGGGGAGTGGATGTGGCTCAAGCGGTTGAGTGCCTGCTACCCACATGGGAGGTCTGGGGTTTGGTCCCCAGTGCCTCCTAAGGGCAAATAAACAAACAAACAAATGAAGGGGCCAACTCAGGGGAGCCAATATGGCTCGGTGGTTGAGCGCTGGCTCCCTACATATGAGGTCCTGGGCTCATTCCCCAACCCCGGTACCATAAAAAAAAAAAAAAGAAAAATCCAACAATAAAGGAGGAGTAAGTAGTAGGAGGAAGTCAGGAATACACTCTCGGGTACCACGACTTAAGAACAATGATGATGAAAAACAAAAACTAAAAAAAAAGACTGATGGCCACCTTATTGAACACATATATGGCAGACACTATGCTATAAGTACTTTGTGGCTATCCCTCTTGTTCTATGTCAAGGCCTTTTTGGGGTAAATGTCTAATCTATTCCAAGGTGCCATTTGGGGTCTCTACTTCAGAAACTCCCACCTGACTGCCTCTGCCAGCCTCTCTCAGGACCCCCTTGTTAGCTACCAGCCCCTCTCTCCCCTGTGTGCTGGCTCCTGCCTTCTCTTTAGTCTGCCCAGCCCTAAAGCCATCACTTAACACCAGCTTGGGCACTAAGTCCTTTGTCACTGCTGTAAAGCATCCTCCTTTACACTAGTGCCCACTAAGGATGCAGGACCCATGGCTTCCCTCCTTTCTCCAAGGGAGAATTTTGGGGTGGGGAAGAGTTGAGCCCTTCCTTTTTTAATACTTAAAAAAGTGATTGCTACATGCTATTTTAAAAGATTAATACAATTAACTACCGTACCTGCCTATCTTGTATCAGGTGCTTTATATTACCTCATTCAATTCTCTCAACAACTCTTTTACAAATGAGGAAACTGAGTTTCTGGGAGGTTACAGAATTTGCCTACGGTCACATAGTTGGTCAATGGTGAATGGAGATTTGAACCCAGTGATATTTCATTTCACAGCCCAAGCAATTTCCACTATACTATGCTGCGTTCTTTTAAGAAATAACATTTATCAGCTTTATACAGGGTTTGGTGAACTCTATTTTCATCTTAATTTCTTAAATTTATAAAGGGCTCTATCATTTTTATAAAGTGCTTTCAACTGTATTTTTTATTAAGCCACCCAACAAACCCAACGTAGGACAGGATGGAGATCTGTACCTCATTTTACAGCTAAGAGAACTGAGGCTCAGAGTTAAGGGACTTGTCCAAGGTACCATGCCAAGTATGTGCTCAAAGACCTACTTTGAATCCAGAGTACTTCCCGTCAAGTACTCTCAAGTGCTCTGAAGGAGAGGTGATGGGGATTGAATCATTTCCCCCACAAAAAGCATGCTCACGTCCCAACCCCTGGTCCTGTGGATGTGAACCCATTGTAAATCAGACCTTTGAAGACGGTATTTTTTAGGGTGTAAGCAAACTGAATGAGGGTGGGCCTTAATCCAATATGGTCCATATAAGCAAAGGAAACTGGACACAGGAGAGAGGCCTCAGCTTGCAGCAGGAAGTTGGAGGACCAGAAATGAAAGAAGACACTGCCTTGTGCATTGCCATGTAATGGAAAAGCCAAGGAACCCCAAAGATTGCCAGCCAGCAGAAGATACTGATCCCAAGAGGAAGCCAGCCTTCTAGCCTCTGGAACCATGAGCCAATAAATTCCTGTGGTTAAGCCAACCCATTTTATGGTATTTGTTTTAGCAGCTGGGAAACTAAAACACCAGGAAATGCCACAGTCCTCTCTGGGATGAGTGTACAGGGCTTTCTCTCAAAATAGGCAATGGGGAGGCTGCAGCTGAAAGCTGACAGTTAAAATTCCCATGTACCTCCAGTGTCTTCTTTAGAGTAGAGATGTTCTCACTGCAGACCTCCACATTGTTCAGAGTCATCTGGAAAATGAAGACAGAAGAATGTGACTTCCTTCCCATTGGTACATGCTGCCCACTCCAAGGCCAGATTGACTGACAGCTACACTTCATGCAGCTCAGAGAAAGGCTAGTTGGAGTTTGGATTCAAGCTAAGGGAAGTACACATCACTGTCACAGGCTGGATACTCAGACCAAGGATTGGGAAGAATGGTGAGCCAGGCATGCTCTTTCTGCTCTGATACCAAGGCAGCAAAGAGACCTCTGAGCAAGTGTCCCTAGGTTTCAGGTCTTTCAGCTCCATGTAATTACAGAACAGAAATGACTCAGACATACAGGTAATTTGTGATTAAGTCTTGGGGCTCCAAACCTCCATGCCCAAGCCAGTGATACAGAGGCTGGTATTCATTCAGGAAATGCTTCCTGAGGGCTAGCCACCTATGAAGCATTTTCTCATATATTATCCCACTCTTCTAATACTCTTCTAATACCCTCACAAAACAAGTATTATTAAGTCCATTTTATAGGAGGAGGAAATGAGACTCCTTGGAAGATAAAGTGACTTACCAAGGTCAATCAACAATTTATTCAGCAAATATTTACTGAGTACCTTCTATGTGTTAGGCACTGCACTAGGGACTGGAGATAAAGCAGTTAACAATACAAGGAAAATCCACTCCTTCATAGCATTTACATTCCAGAAGGGAAGTAAGAAAATAAACAAATATATGCATTGTATGTCAGAAGGTGATAAATGACATGAAGGAAAATAAAGCAGGGCAAGGGGACAGAAAGAGTGACAAGGCCACAAAACTAGAGCCAGGATAAGATTTCAGGTCTCCCCACTCAAAGTCGTGGGCTCCTATCATAACTCAACTGCTTTATAAGCTAGATACAAAAATATCAATCATAAAAAGCATCTTGTGGGAGTGGATGTGGCTCAAGCAGTTGAGCGCCTGCCTTCCACATGGGAGGGCCTGGGTTCGGATCCCTGTGCCTCCTAAAGAAAAAACACAATGAGCAAACAATGAGCAAAAAACAACAAGCAGACAACAAGCGAAAACAATAAGCAAAAAACAAAAGCAACCAGATGAGGGAGCCATGGGGGGGGGAGGGAGGAGCAGCTTGTGACAAAAGTGATAATTAAGGTACAAACTACTTGGCTATTTAGAGGAGGGGTCTAAATGCTTTGGGTCCATGGACTCAAAGATTTCCGAGGGTCCATGAGCTTGAACTGAAAAAAATCCACTTATTATCTTATTTTCTCTGACCTCTAACTGAAAGGTAGCATTTTCTTCACTTACGAATGTATACAATAAATAATTTACAGCAGTATTCATTTCACTTGACTGGCAAAGGGACAAATGGAACAAAAAAGGTTAAGAACCCCTGGTTTAGAGGAAGGAACATTCTGGTCCAATGCATTCAAGGAAGATTCGTGGCAGAGTTGGTAACTGCTGAACTTCAAAGGCTGCATCCTAATTCCGACAAGTGAGGGTGTGTGATTTCCTTAGCCCCTACCAGCTTCTCTCTAGCTCACTGTCCTGTTTGAAAGTTCCTTAACAGTACTTAGGATTATCTGATATTGTCTGGTTTATTTGTTTCTTGTCTGCCTTCCTTACTAGAATGAGAGTTCTATGAGGGCAGGGATCTATTCTGCCTTCTTGACCACTGTATCTCTATTACAACCGTCCAAAAGAACTTTCTTGACAATGAAAATGTTCTGTATCTGCATTGTCCAATATAGTAGGCCACATGTAGCTGTTGAGCACTTCAAATGTGCTAGTGATTGAGGAACTGGATTTTTAATTTTAA
>JAQZBX010051920.1:0-19261 GCA_029593785.1 Cabassous unicinctus | reverse complement strand
AAATTCAAATTAACCTTGGTAAAAATCAAATGATATAAACCCCTACTTTAGGAAGTTAAAAGAAATACAATAAAACATTCTTCGAGGAAAAACATAGAAGGGAATTAATAGAGAAAAGCAAAAAAAAAAAAAAATTATTGATAAATATAAAAAGAATATCCACAGTCAAGATCAACATGCCTAATAGTACTTTCTACAATGAAAATACTGTTCTATATCTACACAATCCATTACAGAAGCCACTACCCACATGGTTATAGAGCACTTGAAATTTGACTAGAGCTACTGAAAAACTGAATTTTTAGTTTTATTTCAATTTAATTAATTAAAATTTGATAGCAACTTGGAGCTAGTGTGGACAGTATTGAACAGCAAAGAAATAGAATCTTGGAGAAGGCCATTAAAAGCAATAGAAGAGAATCAAGATAAAAATGGAAAAAGGACACAATCAAAAAAGGAAATGAGTATGGTGAGGCAAAAGTTGACACAAGGAAGTGTAACAGGTCATTTCAATATTTTAAAAAGCTTGAATATAATCGGGACTTATAAAAATGTAAGTAAATAAGGTTTCTTCACATCTACTCATTGGAGAACTCATCAGAAGACACAAGTTGGAAGACATGGCGAGGTCAACTAGATTCTGAGACAGGTTGCAAAGAAAAGCTGTACTTTGCTCTTTTCCCAAAGTCCTGCCTTCTTCAGCTTCTTTTTCTCAAGGGGAAATATAACCTCTGTTTTGTATTCCCTTAAAATATTCAATAAACCTAATAAGGGCTATATTCCAGGGATCACATCTTGATTACACAGATATAATCCTAGTTAGTGCTTCATTCTCTGAGGCACCATTGCTCATCTTGATTGAATTACCAGACAATGACAAAATTATAGTCCCCATATAATGTTGGATGTTAGATCATTGTGAAGGACAGTTTTGAAAATTCATTGATTTTTTTATTCATTCATAAATCCTTTTGATTGCATTACGTATACTGGTAAATACCCCAGGCCCTGGAGGTTCAGCAGGGAATCTAATATACTAGGTCTCTACAGATAAATGGCTGGAATTCTCTGAAATAAATCTGGAAATAAAAATAAGAGGAAGATGAATGAATGCAAACATTTTCAACATTCATAATAATTTGACAAATATAAAACAGATTATTAAGATAAAGAATGAAGGATGAGAATGGTAGGGTAGAGACCACATAGTACTCTCTAGAACAGGCTAAAAATGTATTTAAATATCTTAAGGAAAATTGGAAACCAAATTTATACTTGTTTTTGATAATGGGAAATGTTTTGGTTTGCCAATGGGCTGCTAATATGAAGTACCAGAAATGTATTGGCTTTTATAAGGGAAATTTATTATGGCTAAAGTCTTTACATGGTTTGGACCAAGAAAAGTCAAAACTGAGGCACCATCAGAGATGCTTTCTCACCAAAGTCAGCTGACATGTGTTGAAGCAAGAGCTCAACTGAGAGCAACCAGGCATAAGGCTTGTCTCTTTCCAGGCCTCCTATACCAGTCTTGGCTCTTCTGCTTTCTTCTGGAGTTCAGCTGTAATCTAGGCGGCATATAGCAGGACTGGTCTCCTCTTGATCTGCTCTGTGTGCCCAGACTCTTGGGGTTTCCTGCTTCAGTGATCCTCTAGTCCTCTCTTACTTGGCAGGATCAAATATGGCAGCTTCCTTTTCCTGTGTCTGTGTGTCTCTGGGTTTATATCAGACCCAGCAAACAGCAGAGACTAAACCCATTCCTCACTAACTTGTCCAATCAAAAGCCCTAAATTGATCTTATCAAGTAATCTAATCAAAGGACTCCCAACCAAATTTATTGCAATCAAAGTGTGTCACACGCACAGGAATAAATGACACAGTGCAGGACATAATTTTATTACCATTTCACTCACAATTGAATTGGCCATGTGAGAGGAATTCAAGTGTTTCTTTTTAATTTTAAAACATGAGGCTTCATTTTTTCCTCTTGTACTGAATTCAAAACCTAAATTATGATTTCTTTAGATACATAAATCTTTAGTTGTATAAGTAAAAAAACCTAAATTAACAAATTATACAAATTTTAATCAGAAGAATAAGGTTATATGTGCAAATATGCAGGTATATGCATTTTTTTTCCAGTGACACACTTTTTCTCTTCTGGTTAAATATAAAATTTTACCTGCAAAGCCATTTTTCACTCTTCAGTAAATGAGATGCAGTGACTTGACACAGAACTCTCCTGCTTCTCTGACATTGCACCAGAATGGACCTCCATACTGAATGCAGCTATCAAATACTGAACAAGTATATGTGTTAAAGTTAAAGTTCATTTATAATAAAGAAATGGCCCATGAAAAGCAGTTTATAAATACTTTGTCCTGTTTATATTTTGCAGAATTTCAATATCATCTGCAATGTTAGCACAGTTACTGAAACAGTAAGGAGAAATTGGAGGCACAACAAATGTTCAAAGTGTGGCCTGACATGTTCTAATTGTTCTCTCCAATAGTGTACACATCCTACAAGCAAGTAATATCAGTTCATTGTTTTTAGACAGAGAGTAGACTGTCCAGGATTCATTTATTATTCAGGTGCCATGTTCAAAGTTTGATAAAACATGATTAAGTTCAATAATGAATATCTGAAATTAAACCAATTTAACTATAATGAAAGATATTTTTCTTTGTGTAAAAAATGTCCCAGTGGCCTCAATCTGTCTTAAAATTTTATTTTATTAAAAGTTAAGACACAATTAATTATATCAAAAACAAATAATATATATGTTCCAGGAAGCAGATGTGGCTCAACCAGTTGGACACCCACCTACCACCTGGGAGGTCAAGGGTTCAGGTCCCAGTGCCTCCTAAAAGAAGACAGGCAGATCCTGTCTCCGGCCCCAATGAGCTAGACACTGCCTCCTGCCACAATGAGCTGGATTCCACCCCTGCTGCAATGAGCAGATGCCACAAGCCAGCAGACACTGCAGCCCATGGGGAGAAGATGTGGCTCAGGCCATTAGGCATTCACCTCTTGTGTGGGAGGTCCTGGGTTAGGTACCCCATGCCTCCTGGACAAGGTGAGCAAACAATGCGCAGAGAGATGAGAGAACCATCTAGGGGAGGGAGAATAAATAAAAAAAATAAATTAAAAAAAAAACACAAAAAATGTATGTACCATTCAGCAGACAAATATTACCCATTAAAAGAGTGTATATCTTTCTTAATCAGCCCACTCATTTCATTTAAATTTGATCATCATTACTTTTTTTTAAATAATTTTTTTAAATACTTAGATTACATAAATGTTACACAAAAATTATAGGGATTCCTATTTGCCCCACCTCCCACACCTCCCATAACCTCCCACATAAACATCCTTCATTAGTGTGGCACATCACCAGCAAGAGATATACACATTTTGGGGCTTTGCTGCTAAGCATAGACCATAGTTCACATTATAGATGACACTCTTTCCCACACAGTTCTGCATGTTATATGATGATATAAAATGGCCTATATCTGTCATTGCAATGTCACTCAGGATAATTCCCAAGTCCTGAAAAAGCCCCTGTATTACAACTGCTTTTCCCTCCCTGTCCCCAAAGCATCCAGTGGCCACTGGCTCCACATTAATGTTGTAATTATGTCCATTGAGTGAATCACAATATGTCTATAACAGAATACCAGTAAGTCCACTCTAGTCCATAGCTCTTCCCCCAATCCTGAGGAGTCTGAGATGGTGATGTCCACCCCACCTCCAAGTGAGAGGGGGCTTATATTCCATGGGTAAGATGGATGGGATTATCCAGCCTGCTGCTTCAGACTCTTTCCATTCCCTGGGATGGCCGTTGTCCATCATCATCTCCCCACCAAGTGTCCTGGGTGAGTGCATTGAGCTGTAGAATAGGAGTTGCAGCTCCACTGAGATTCCAGGCCCAGCTGGCACGTGGACAGCCCAAAGACTCCGGTCTCTGGAAGTACACCTACAAACTCCGACACCACATATAGGTTTGAATAGAAGGAACAGATGGACCATGTGCAGGGAAGACATATTAGGGTACAACTCTATCACTCTCAGGAGGAAGGGTTCCAAAGTAGGGCCCACTGATAAGGCACCAAACTCTGGAGCTATCCACCCTGATATAGGACCTGGGTGTCTCCAGAGCCCTCAGGAGCCCTCTGTGTGGGGTGATATCCACATTGGAAGCCTCTGAGATCCTGCTGAGATGTGCATAAGCGTTACCTCTGGGATGACCTCCAAACTCACTTTGAAGTCTCTTAGCCATATGAACTCATTTGTCTTTACCTTTTCCCACTTTTATTCAAGGTCTTTTTCCAGTCGTATTGCCAGTTGGCACTTGTTAGTAATCTCTTGTTGCCAGGGAGGCTCATCCCCGGGAGTTATGTCCCACGCTGGGAGGAAGGGAATGCATTCATATGCTGAGTTTGGCTTAGAGAGAGACCACATTTAAGCAACAGGGAAGCTCTCAGGAGGCAATCCTTAGGTACCCCATAACAATAGGCTAAGTTTCAATTTCAAGAGCAAAGACTCATAAGGCTAGTCATCAATAACAAGAGTCCATCAGTGGATCATCCTCCTTTGCCAGACACTGCCCCTGCACTTGGGGGACTGTTGCTACTCTCTTGGAGAATATGGCAGAGCTCTCTCTCCAGGATGGGAATTCAATATTCTCTCATTTATTGAGTGATTCTCCACCCACTGTGACCATGCCCCATGCACATTTGAACAATTTTATATACGTTTTGTGTATGTTCAGGTGAACTTCCTCCCATGCACCCCCCCATCCCTGACACCCCTCACCAACAATCCTCTCCCGCCCCAGTTGTAACCCTTCTGTGATCCAAAGCTTCTTCAAAGATAAAGCCAATACAATAGCCAAATACAATTAATAAGAAAATGAAATAATAATGTTTAAATGTAAGAGATAAAATACATGAAAACTTTAAAAAAATAACCCAATTAAAGGATTGGGTTATTCAAAAAAATGGGAAAAAAATTTAAAAAATTTTTTTTAACATTTTGCCTTTTATCACTGTAATATCTGGTGTCCAGTCTGTACCATGGCACCTTCCCCCTCTCACTCCCTAGTGCCTCACTATTTTTCATTTAATTTTCAAAGAAGTTTTAGGTCACAGCAAAGTCACACACAGAATACATGACACTCACATATACCCAACCTCCTCCCCCTTTCCTCACCCCATATTAAAACGTTTTTGTATGCAGATGGTAGCATTGTTATAACTGATATGCAGATAGTGAAACATAGCTACTAAACATTATCAATGGTTTACAGTATGGTTTACATTTTAGATCATACACTTTTATAAATTTTGATGATATTTGCCATGTCCTATGTCCATCACTGTAAGGTAATGAAAAACATACCACTGATGACTAAATACCCCCTATTTCATCTATTCTGTTCCTCACTCCCCATCTCCCTGGGGCCCATGACAAACCCCTGGCTTGACTCATTGAATGACAGGATTCATAGTTATATGCAACAAGAGGTCTTGACACACTGGTTTGTCCTCCACTATTAGGAACTGCCCTTGCTTTTAAGAGACACCGACCTGTCTATTTGTAAACGGATCAGTCCTCTAAAAGATGGGAGTCCATCTCCTTCCTCTCATTTTGTGGGTCTCCACCCACTGATACAACACATTATGACAGGATGAACACTCACACACTCCCTAGAAGCCTGCTCCAGATGCACCCAGTCCAAAATGCCCCCCCAACCAACAACCTAAACCAGTGACACTTCCTTGTCATATTGCCATAAGAGCATTCCCACCTCTGTACTTTCAACCTCATACCCACAAATCCCAAGTGTTCACCTGGTCCCTCTTCCAACTCTCACCTCAGTATCTTGGGTATTCTAATCCACCCTTCCCAATCTACCCATCTGTCAACCCTGCACCACCAAACCCAATAATATCACTATCCACCTGTCCTATCCCTTCAATACGTGACTACACTCTATCACTTTACCAAAGATTACGCCCATGTGGGTGATGGCTCACAACTTTCTCTTCTCTTTCTTGTAAACCTATCTTTCTGGCAATAGTTCTCAGAGACTGCTCAATTTCCTTAATTCATATCAGCGAGGTCATGTACTGTTCATCCTCCAAAACCTGGCTTGCTTCACTCAACATAAGGTGTTCAAGATTCATCCGTGTTATTCTGTGTGTTAGCACTTTGTTCTTTCTTACAATTGTGTAATATTCCATTGTATGTATGTACCACATTTTATCCATTCATCTGTTCATGGGTACCTGGGTTGATTCCAACTTTTGGCAATACTGAACAATGCTGCTATGAGCATTGGTGTGCATATATCTGTTCATGTATTTGCTTTCAATTCTTCTGGGTATATACCCAGCAGTGGAATCACTGGATCATATAGAAGATCTATAGTTAGTTTTTTGAGGAACCGCCAAACTGTCCTCCACAGTGGCTGGACCATTCCACAATCCCACCAGCAGTGGATGAGGGTTCCCATTCCTCCACATCCAACAGTTATAGTCTGCTGTTTTTTTTAATAGCCACCATTCTAATGGGTGTAAGATGGTATCTCATTGTAGTTTTGATTTGCATTTCTCTAATAGCTAGAGATGTTGAGCATTTTTTCATGTGCTTTTTAGCCATCTGTATATCTTCCTTGGAGAAGTGTCTTTTCAGGTCACTTGCCAATTGTTAAAATGGGTTGTTAGTCTTTTTATTTTTGAGGTGTAGGATTTCTTTATATATGCAGGATATTAGGCTCCTATCAGATAGATGGTTGCCAAATATTTTCTCCCATTCAGTAGGCTGCCTTTTTATTTTCTTGATAACATCCTTTGAGGTGCAAATTTTTTTAATTTTGAGATCCCATTTATCTATTTTTTCTTTTGCTGCTCATGCTTTGGGTGTGAAGTTCATGAAACCATTTCCTATTACAAGGTCTTGTAGATGCTTCCCTACATTATCTTCCAAGGTCTTTATGGTCTTGGCTCTTATATTTAGATCTTTGAGCCATCTTGAGTTGATTTTTGTATAAGGTGTGAGATGGTGTTCCTCTCTCATTCTTTTGGATATGAACATACAGTTATCTATGCACCACTTGTTGAAGAGGCCATTCTCTCCCAACTGAGTGGGCTTGGTGGCCTTGTTGAATATCAGATGACTTTATATGCAAGGATCTATATCAGAACTCTCAATTCCGTTCCATTGGTCAATGTGTCTATCCTTGTGCCAATGCCATGCAGTTTTGATCATTGTAGCTTTGTAGTATGTTTTAAAGTCAGGTAGTGTAATACCTCCAACTTCATTTTTCTTTTTCAATATGTCTTTGGTGATTCAGGGCCTCTTACCCTTCCAAATAAATTTTAAGTTAGTTTTTCCAATTCACTAAAAAATACAGTGTTGATTTTTATTGGGATTGCATTAAATCTGTATATTGGTTTTAGTAGGATAGACATTTTGATGATGTTTAGTCTTCCTATCCATGAACAGGGCATATTCTCCCATTTACTTAAGTTTTCTTTGATTTCTTTTAACAGTGTTGTGTACTTTCCTTGTATATAAGTCCTTTACATCTTTAGTTAAATTTATTCCTAGGTATTTGATTCTTTTAGTTACTATTGTAAATGGTATTTTTTTCTTGATTTCCTCCTCAGATTGCTCATTATTGTTGTACAGAAATGCTACTCATTTTTGAGCATTGCTTTTATTCCCTGAGATGTTACTTAACTCCTTTATAAGTTTTAGAAGCTTTGTTGTAGATTGCTTAGGGCTTTCTACATATAGGATCATGTCATCTGCAAATAATGAAATTTTTACTTCTTCTTTTCCAATTTGGTTGCCTTTTATATCTTTTTCTTGCCTCAGTACTCGAGCAAGTACTTCTAAGACAATGTAAAATAGGAGTGGTGATAGTGGGCATCCTTGTCTTGTTCCCGATCTCCGAGGGAAGGATTTTAGGATTTCACCATTGAAGATGATGTTAGTTTTGGGTTTTTCATGTATACCCTTTATCATGTTCAGAATGTTTCCTTCTATTCCTTTCTTTTGCAGTGTTTTTATCAGGAAAGGGTGCTGTATTTTGTTGAATGCTTTTTCTGCATCTATAGAGATGATCATGTGATTTTTTCTTTCAATCTGTTCATGTGGTGTATTACATTGATTGATTTTCTTATGTTGAACCATCCTTTCATACCCAGGATGAAACTCACTTGGTCATGGTGTATAATTCTTTTGATATGTTGTTGAATGCGATTAGCAAGTATTTTGTTGAGGATTTTAGCATCTAGGTTCACTAGAGAAATTGGTCTATGATTTTCCTTTCTTGTGGTATCTTTGTTTGGCTTTGGTATTAGGGTAATGTAGGCATCATAGAATGAGTTAGGCAATGTTCCTTCTATTCTATTTTTTGGAAGAACTTAAGCAGGATTTGTGTTAGCTCTTTCTGAAATGTTTGGTAGAATTCACCTGTAAAGCTGTGTGGTCCTGGGCTCTTCTTATTTGGGAGATTTTTGATGACTGAGTCTATCTCTTTACTTGTATTGGACTGTTGAGTTCATCAATTTCTTCTTTCATCAATGTAGGGTGCTTGTGAGTCTCTAAGAATTTGCCCATTTCCTCTAAATTATCATTCTTGTTGGCATATAAGTTTTCAAAGTATCCTCTCATGATACTCTTTATTTCAGTCAGGTCTGTAGTGATATCCCATTCTTCATTTCTTATTTTGTGTATTTGCATCTGCTCTCTCTTTTTCTTTGTTAGTCTGGCTAAGGGTTTTCAATTCTATTGATCTTCTTGAAGAACCAACCCTTTGGTTTTGTTTATTTTTTCTAGTGCTTTGTTGTTTTCTATTTCATTTAGTTCTTCTCTAATCTTTGTTATTTCCTTCTTTCTGCTTCCTTCGGGGTTAGTTTGTTGTTGTTTTTCCAATTCCTCCAGGTGTGCAGTTAGGTCTTCAATTTTAGCTCTTTCTTCTTTTTTAATATATGCATTTATGGCTATGAATTTCCCTCTCAGTACAGCTTTGGCTGCATCTCATAGGTTTTGATATGTTGTGTTGTCATTTTCATTCAATTCGAGGTGGTTATTGATTTCCTTTGAGATTTCCTCCTCGACCCACTGTTTGTCTATGAGTGTGTTATTTAACTTCCATATCTTTGTGCCTAATCTGGTTCTCTGGCCCTTAGTGAGTTCTAATTTTATTCCATTGTGGTCAGAGAAATTAGTTTGTATAATCTCAATCTATCTGAATTCATTGAGAGTTGTTCTGTGGCCTAGCATGTGGTCTATCTTGGAGTATGACCCACGTGTATTTGAGAAGAATGTATATCCCTCTGTATTTGGGTGTAGCTTTCTGTATATGTCTATTAGGTCCAGGTCCTCTAATGTATTATTCAGAGTCTTTGTTTCTTTATTGATTCTGTGTCTAGATATTCTGTCTCATGGTGATAAAGGTGTATTAAAGTTCCCCAGTATAATTGTAGAGGCATTTATTTCTCCACTTAGTTTTTCCCATGTTTGCCTCATGTATTTTGAGGCACCCTGATTAGGTGCATAAATGTTTATGATTGTTCACTCTTCTTGAAAGATTACCCCCTTTTACTAATATATAGTGTCCATCTTTGTCTCTTACAATAGTTTTGCATTTAAAGTGTATTTTGTCCAATATTAGGATAGCTACTCATGCCCCCCCCTTTTTTTTTTTGGTTATTGTTTGCTTGTAAAATCGTTTTCCAGCCATTCACTTTCAGCCTCCTTGAATCTCTGGGTCTAAGGTGGGTTTCTTGTAGACAGCATATAGATGGATCATATTTCCTTATCCATTTTGCCAATCTGTGTCTCTTGACGGGTGAGTTTAATCCATTAACATTCAGTGTTATTACTCTCAATGAATGTCTTACATCAGCCATATTTTCTTTGGGTTTATGTATGTCATATGTTGTTTTTATTTGTCTTTCTGTCTTTTTAGTTGTTCTTACACTCTCCTCCAACTCTCTCTCTCCTGTTTTTTCCTTTCAACCCATAAAACTTCTTTTAGTATTTCTTGAAGTGCAGGTTTCTTATTGGCATATTTCTTAATTTCTGTTTATCTGTGAATATTTTGAACTCTCCATCATTTGTGAATGCCAGCTTTGCTGGATTGAGAATTCATGGCTGGAAGTTTTTTTCTTTTAGTACCTTGGCTATGTCATACCACTGTCTTCTTGCCTCCATGGTTACAGATGAGAAATCAGCACTTAATCTTATTGTGCTTCCCTTGTATGTAATGGTTCTCTTTTTCTTGCTGCCTTGAGTATTTTCTCTTTGAGCATTGGACATTTTGATAATTATATATCTTGGAGTAGTTCTGTTGTGATTTATACTGTTTGTGGTGCACTGTGCTTCCTGGACATGTACATCTATCTCCCTCAATAGGGTTGGGAAGTGTTCAGCCATTATTTTCTTCAACACTCCTTCTGTTTCCTTTCCCTTCCCTTTTCCTTCTGGAAGGCTTATAATGCATATGTTTGTGTGTTTTGTGTTGTCGGTTAAATCCCTAAGTTCCTGCTGGATTTTTTCTATCTTTTTATCTATCTGTTCTACTATCTGTTTGATTTCAGATGTACTGTCTTCCACATCACTATTTCTTCTGCCTGTTCAAAGCTGCTGTTATGTGAATCCAGCGTCTTTTTGATTTCTTGGATTGTGCCATTCATACCATCATATCTGTTATCTTTTTCTATATGTTTACAGTTTCTTCAGTATGTTCTCCCAGTGTCTTCTTAATATCCTTAATCTCTTCCTTCACTTCATTAAGTTGGTCCATGATATTTGTTTGGACAGCTTTGATTAGTTGTTCAATGTTCTGCATCTCTTCCTGGTTTTTAGTTTGTTCATTGGAATGATCCATGTCTTCCTATTTTTTGTATGGTTTGTATTTTTTTGTTGCCCTCTGGTCATCATTTTATCTTGATGGGTTTATTCAGTTGATTAGCTTCTCTCTCTGCTCTAGAGTTTTATTTACTGATGGTTCTGTGTGTGTGTGTGTTAAGTGTTCCCTTTGACACTTTGTTCTTCTTGTTCTATTTCCTTGTTTTTTTCTATTTTCCCCTTGAAGGAAAAAGATCAGGGCCAGAGGATTCGAAAGAGGTAAGAAAGGAAAAAGGATAATAGTAATATTAATAAAAGTTAGAAGAGGGGCCATATCAGACTTAGTAAAATGAATATTTAACTCATGTAGGCAGTGAAGAGTAATATGGAAAAAAAAGTGGAGTACCTACAATGGAATGGAAAACCAAATAGAGAAAAACATATAGAATGATTTAAAAGGCCAGAATGATGAGGCGAGAGAAAAATTGTAAAGAAAGGGCTGAAAGGAAAAAGTTAATAAAAAAGAAAAGGAAAGAAAACAGAATAGACAAGATAGAAATCAGCACCCGTGAAGTTGAGGACTAATGGAAAAAGGTGGAATGTAAGAACCCCACAGAAAGCAGAAGGTAGAAAGATGAAGGAAGAAGGAAAAGAGATAATGTTGGTAGACAAAATCCCTATACACAGAGGATAGGAAATGAAGGAAGAAGAATCACAGCAAAGAAGAACCAAGCCAGCAGCACCTAATTTAAAAAAAAGAAAGAAAGAAAAGGGGTGGGGGAGGAAAGAGGAAAGAAAAGCAAGACACAAACAAACAAAGAAAAACCAAACAAACACACAAGCAACCAGTCAAACAAAGGTAAGGAAGAACAGCGTTCCTTCTTGGGCCCTTGTGGAACCTCTCAGCCTGCCTTCATCAATCAATTATTCTTCAGCCTTCTCTCTGCAGGTTTTGAGGCAGATTTTAGTGATTAAACTAAGTTAAAATAAAATTTTTTAAGAAATAAGGGACCCAAAAGAATGCCTCTTCCGGACCACCCCCCCACCAAGGGGACCCTAAGTAGGCTCATGGAAACTTATCATACACTCCCCACTGCCTGAACCCCCAGGTGAGCTAAGACTCTGATATTCAGCATGGAACTTTAAAATTGGCTGGCTCTGCCCCCTCCCGAGCCAAGCCTGTGTGTCCCAGGGCTATTAGGTAAATTGCTTTCTCAGCAGATTCAACTCTCCCTTCAGCCCAGAACCACTTTTAGGCAGCTGGTTTGCTCACAAAAGCTGCAAGGGGGTCCAGGCAGCCAAACCCAGAGAAAGGAAACCCCTCTCCATCCTTTGCCAGAACCCTCCCACTCTCAGAGAGTGTTCCCTTTCACCAGGTTGCTGGTGGGATTCAGGGCTCACCCTAGCCCTTTGCCCTGAGGGTGGGGCTTAGCCGTCTGTGTCTACAATTTCCAGCTAGGGAAAAAAACTCACTATTTTATATTGAGTAATCCACCTTGCTGTCCAGCTCCCTCCAGATTGATGTCCCCAAGGTTCTCACTCTGCAGGCTCCCAGAACAGACCACCTGGGCAGGATCCTGTCCCCAATCAGCTGTCCTCCATGAGAGAGATGGTGAGTGCCCACCTAAACCGATGCCATCTTCCTCCGATATCTCATTACTTTTAACATGCACAGAATTCTTCATATGAATGTAGGTCACTATGAATGTTAAAAATATTACTTCAGCACAACACATGCTTTCTTCTTATTGAAATCTTAGCCTTGATCAGTTCTCAATCATTGTAAACTTGGGAGAATAACAAAAAGAAACAAAAACAAAAGTTTGTTTCTCTTAGTTTTTTGGACAGTTAACATACAGACAAACATCACAAATTTTACTAAATTTTTAGATCAACTCATTTCCTATTTGCCCCCTGAAATGAAAACTAAATTAGAATTGAAGCAGTATATTGTCATAACTTACCTTGAAGGTAAGCAGGCTCTACACTTCATAGATCTTAGACTGGAGACATTCCAGGTAATCTCCAATACAAGTGCTTTTAAGCAGAACTTTGAAATAGCATAGGACAAACCCAATAAAGTTCATTTTGTTTTCTAAAATAATAGAAGATCCTTTGGAAACTTAATATCTTATCAATATTACTGCATTTTGGATCTAATACAATCCTGCATAGCCTTGGTGAAAATGACATGGCACAATAAAAAAAATTATAGCATTATTTAAACAAGAGAAATCATTGAAGATAATTTAAGGCCTTGAAGTGAATTAAGAATATAATCAGTCCAATTTAAAGCTGAAGAATAAACCATAAATTATCCACCTGAAAAGCTAACAATATGATTTTTCAGCTTCTGTTCTGTGGACAATATAATGGAAAAAACTTTTGCTTATGGTTTGTGTTGTAGAATCCTTCTGGACCTGGAGAAGTAAAAGTCAATTCCTCAATTCCATTGTTTTACAGTTCATGGAAGTTTTCAGACTGTTTTAATTGTTTGGGGGAAATGCGAAACTGTGGACACTGTGCAAATGCTAGTGCTCAGCAGACTTCTGCTACTACTTGAGGGTGAGATTGAATCACAGACTTCCACCATGATGTTTCCATTATGTCCACTGCTTGACTGCTGTTCCAATTTTACCCATCTTTACACACAAGTTTTCAAAGTACACTGCAAATATTTATCAAGTCTATGGCTTGTGCTTTCAACTGCTCTGCACTGTGCAAATCAGCAACATTTTCTACTGTGAGGTTACTACACAAAGCTTCACAAACAAACTTCAGCAGTTCCAGGACATATTTATCTGCAGCTGCCAACAAGTTGTCAGTCATTTTGTCAAGGTTTGGTGCTTACCCTGTATAAAATGAATCTTATTTCCTTAAAAACCTCAGGTTGTACATCATTTCTTTCCACCTGATTCTTTTTGCTTTCTTCTATTTCATATTCAAAAATTGCATTAAAAACTGAGAAAACAACTCATAAAATAATGTAAGCTTGCTATCTCATAAAAAAATATTAGCTTTGTCTAGAAAAATCCCTTCTAATGAGTCTTTAAAACCACAATCTTTCCCCTGTACAAATCGATATGCTCTTTGGCTTACATTACATTTTGTCATTGGGGCCAGATGAAAATGTTGAATTTTTTAACACTTCAACCATTTCTTCTGGACAAAAACTTAAGTTATTAATGGTCCACATGTAGGAAACTTTTACTACTTTAACCTGTATATAACATCAGCTTTTGGCTATAGGACTCAGCCATCTATGCAGGTAGAGTGGATTCCTAAGACATTGCCACTGTATTGCAGTCTTTTAAGGTTTATGCAGTTTCCCACACAGTTGAGTACTTTACCTGGATGAGGGGCAGCACTTGGGCAGTCCTGGTGGTGGCTTCTCTGAGGCTGACATGGCAGCTCCTTGAGACTGAGACTGTGGGGCATAGTGATGTTGGCGAGTCCCTGTGGCAGCTGCCTCTACCCAGCTGCATAACTTCTCTCCTGGCTCAACTTTCTTCCCAGGTATAAACAAACCCACCACCAGAGGGAACTGCCTCTACCACTCTTAACCCCACGCAGCACACTGGCCCTCCTTCCCCCAGTCTCAGGCGCTTCCACACTCCAACTTTTGAGTTGCAACTCCCCAAGTGATTCTTTTAAATTTGCCATTTTTATTTTATTTTTCTCTGAATATGATATCATTTTGGCATGAAAAATAAATATGAGAATATAAATGTTTAGAAATTTTTAACTAATAATATTTATACTCATATTTATACATTAAAATTTATATGTTTTGGGACTGTATAACATAGTGAAACCTCATGTGAAATATGATTATGGATAATAGCACATATATCAGACTGTTTTTATAAAATGTAAATACAAATAAACTAGAGAGTGAAACAGGAATAGCAGCTATATACAGTAGAGGAAGCATTGAGAGATTAAGAGGTGATGAGGTTTTTTCTTTGTTTTTTTCTCTGTTTTTTGTCTGTTATTATCATTACTGGAGTAATGAAAATCCTCAAATAATGATTGAAGTGCTGAATGCATAACTATGTGATTATACCAAATACCATTGAATGTACACTTTGGTTGTATTTATGCTTTGTTAATATGTATCAATAAATTTGATTTGTTAAAAATATATATGATCTATATTGCAAAGAAAATTTGATTTTTTTGAATAAAATATCATGCAGTTACCATACTTTTGCATATCTGCACATTTTTTGAGATGAAATTCACATAACATAAAATTAACCATTTTAGAGAGTACAATCAGTAGCATTTAGTACATACACAAAGTTGTACATCAGCTTTATCTAGTTCCAGAGCATTTTCAAACTTCCATAGGAAAGCTCATACCCATAAAAGGAGCCACTCCCCATTCCTCACTCCCCTCAACCCTTACCAAACATTAATCTTTCTGTCTCCATGTATTTACAGATTCTGGATATTGCATATAAACAGAATCTTTTTTTAAAATGAACTTTTAATCTGGCTTCTTTCATTTATCATGATTTTGAGATTTGTCAATGTTATAGCTTGTGCCAGTACTTCATTTCTTTATATAGCTGAACAGTATTCCAATGTATGGATATAAGATATTTTGATTGTGCATTCATTTGATGATAGATATTTGGGTTGTTCCCACCTGTTGTTAGTTGTGAATGGTGCTTTTGTGAACATGTGTGTACAATTATTTGAGTATCTGTTTTCAATTATGGGAGGTATAAATCAAGGTATAGGATTGCTAGACCACATGCTAACTCTGTGTATAACTTTTTGAGGAACTCTTCAAATATTTTCCACAGTGCTTGCCCCATTCATTGTACATTCCCACCTTCAATATATGAGGATTCCAATTTGTGCACATCCTCAACAACAGGTATTTTAGATTTTCAAAAAATTATAACCATCCTAGTAGATATGAAGTGGTGTCTCAATGTAGTTTTTTCCCCTCATTCACATGATGGTTTCATTTTTATTGTTTAAATGGCTAAATTATAAATCCACCTATTGTGCAGTAATTTCATAATTTTTCATATGCATATCTGCAATAACATTGTGAGATTTCCTTACTGTGGATTGACACACAATACCCAGAACAGTTTTTTCATATTTGGTCTTTAGGTAAATAATAAGTGTTTTTAAATTCCCTAAATATACCATTTTGAGCCATTTCATTCCACCAGGGAAATACAAGTTTTTCCTCTCTTTAAAAAAAATTAAATGCCAAAATAACTACATTTAAATAAGTAATGTTATAATGATATTAGAAAATTCACAATAAGGCCAAAGCCCTCTTTCTACTGTTGTGATGGCTCAGCCCTAAGCCCCAGAACACTAAGGAAAGGTGAGTGCTTTTCCTCCTGAGGTGTGAGGGCTGAAGCTAGGCCAGGCCTTCCACTTCTCTCTCACCTTGGTTTTCTTTCCTCTCACTTTTATTTTCTGGAGGAGAGAAGTCAGCCTTAGCATCAAATTCAGTTTGGGAAGGTGGAGGAAGATTTCCTATCACAAATCAGCAAACAACCTAGAGGTTTCAAATCCTCAACTCCCAAGTGCTTGGTTCCAAGGACTGTCAATGACATGCAGCTTCTGCTTCACCCACAGCAGTGGCTCTTGCTGGAAAAAGTGATGAGGGGTAGTAAGTGGGACCCCAGACACACTCATGTGGGTGATCTGCTGGATGCCCCAGGAGTTGGGTGATGCCATCTAAAATAGGCAAAGACCATGGAGAGGACTTGGACCTGTGTTTGAAAAGGGTGTGTGATAAAAGATTGAATCTTTTTTCTAAATGAAGTAGTAATAGTTGTGTCATTTTAAACTTACACAATATTTAGTAAGACTTGTTTTACTTAAGAGTGGAGAATTTTGCCAGGGACAAAGTCAACACAAAGAAACAATAAAAAGTAGCAAGAAAGAGAAACATTTACATGTGGCTCCCTGAGTTCCTGCAGTTCTTCCCCATGGCCCCACCTCAGTCCTCAGGGTACCTGCTGTGAGGATGCTGGCTCCATGGCAGGCAGAGGCGAGGAAATTCATCAGGCAACTGCTTCACCAGGGCTCACTGTCGGAGTCAAAGGTGTCCCGGCCCGCGGGACAAATCAACGGAGACTCCAAGCTATCCAGCGAAGGAATGAGACATAGACACGGGTAAAGGGATAACTGTGCACTTTATTCTGCTAACATGGCTTCTCTGCAGCTTCTACTACTGCGCGGGTTACAATCACCTCCTTTTATAAGCAGGGATGGGGGAAGTGCATCAAAGCTTAGGTGTCAATACATGATTGGATGATTTGAACTGCTAGGCGTGGCAGAGACGGTTAATGTTCGCGCGCGCGAACATAGTGGCGCGAACACAGTGGCGCGAATACTCAAGGGGAAGAAGAAGGAGGAAACAAGGAAGGAGAAGTCAGAGACGGCCATGATAGTTATATTCATACGACCTTGCCCCCAACACAAAGGAGCTTCATCTGAACATTAACAGGTCAGACAAAAGTCTACCTTTCTATAGGCTGAATGAAAAGAAACAACAAAAACTACATTGTTTCTTTTCCCAAATGAAATTTTGTATGAGAAGTACCATGTGATTCCAAAATTTCCAGAGGAGAAATAGAGTGATTTGAAATGTCAGATCCCATTATTTCATAAAGAAATGTACACCTCAAATTATTCTAATTCCACATGTGAATAACAAAATACTGTCTGCCTCCCAGGGCCTACAGCTGTGGGTCCCAGAGGGCTGTGTTGATGGTGGCTCCAGCCCATTCTTTCTGAGGTCCCTTTGCTCTAGGTATGGGTGCCATTCAGGAGATGCTCAGTCTCAAGGAAGGAGCTGGAGCTTTACTGTTATTTCAAGGCTGAGCCCTCAAAAGCAGCAGGTTGGGAGTGCCTGACGGAAGAAGACCACGGCCTCTGGAAAAAGGTTTGTTGTGTCATTTTTTTCAAGTGTGATTATATTATTTAGTCCTCAATTTTAAGCTTATTAAAGCTTATATAGATATGTTTATATAGTTGTAAAACTTTAAAAAATATATAAAAGCCTCCATATCTCCCTTGGGGAAAAAAAAACAATTTTTATTCCTTGTTATTAATGTTTGCTCATATTCAAAACTACAAGAAATGGAAAAGAAGTAACTTTTCCTTAAGTTTAGATGGGCATTGAGGAGAAGAAGAGAATAACTGGAGTAAATTTTAAGATCCTCTGTTTCAGTTTGTGCAGGACTGGGGTGACAAGAAAAATTTGAGTCTTAAAATTACCCTTATGCAGAGAGACAGGATGAAGTTACCAGAAATGCAATGATAAAGGAGCTTGTATTGCCCACAGAAATTGAAAATGGGAGACATCATACAGAACCAGCTAGGAACATCTTTCAGTACAGCAGTCTGAAGAGCTCCTGGCTTGTGTTTCTGAACTCTTTGACCT
Organism: Cabassous unicinctus; assembly: GCA_029593785.1. Taxonomy (NCBI): domain Eukaryota; kingdom Metazoa; phylum Chordata; class Mammalia; order Cingulata; family Chlamyphoridae; genus Cabassous; species Cabassous unicinctus. The sequence continues at coordinate 960 of JAQZBX010051920.1, read as the reverse complement.
TACACCTCAAAAAGAATACCAGTGGTGTAGACATGAGAGAGGCAATACCTGCTGAAACCAACTTCTCTAGGAAATATGTTCATTATAAAGAATGCTGGATATTGGCCCAATATTGTTTTGTCATTTTAATAAATAAAAGACCTATCACTTATATTTAATAAGTGCTTATTAGATAAGAAGCATTTTAACCATTAGTTCATTGGAACTCTCAACATTACTAACCAATTGGAAAACTATTTTGTAAATGAGGAACTTGAGGATGTTATATGCTAATAATTTTCCTAGAGAGTCTTAAAGAGTTACAGGTCATGGATATTGCTTGTCTTCTGATGAACCTCTGTATGTACTTGAATTTGGTGAGGAGGAGTGTTTTAGTTATGGATTCTCAAGTAAAAATTTTTATTATCAACAGTTTAGAAGTCACCAGTTTGTTGGAAGTTACACTGGAAGTTACCAGTTTATTGAAGGAATGGCTTGGATATTTCATAAAATACCTCATGTGTTATTCTATTATACTGGAGTTAAAGTGTGTTCAGAATGTGCATATCCCTCTGAGTATGTGGGAAAGGAATATTCTGGATCAGCCCAGTGAACATTTGTCTGGAACAACAAGCACAATCTGAGCTTCCCATAAATACATCATCACATTCCCAGTGCTACCGTTCTTATCATCATCCTTTGGACATGGTTAGGGATGGCCCTGGATTAATTATAATGTCCACTATGTTTTAGGAATCAGTGATCTTTGATGATGTATCTACAGACTTTACTCAGGAAAAGTGGGCCCTCCTGGCAGATCCAAGAGCTGTTCAAATACAAGATGCTGGCAAGCATCACTAATTTGTTCTCTATGGGTGATTATCTCTATATTGATTTTATATTTATCAACAAATATTCAGAATATCTTCCCCATATGCCACTCCATGACTTGTCCTGATTCTTTTTTTTTTTTTTTTTTTT
>JAQZBX010051919.1:0-19266 GCA_029593785.1 Cabassous unicinctus | reverse complement strand
GAAAACCAAAGAATAAAATGATGGAAGAAAATAATGTATTTACACACAATGATTTTTGGTATTACTACATAGCCGTGCATTCATCACTTCAATCGTGATTAGAGTATTTTCTTTCTTACAATAATAAACAAATAAATAAATTGGATGAATGGTATGTTTTATTAATATGTATCAATAAAATGGTTTGCTAAAAATGTATGTGGGTAATATTTTATAAAATATATTATTTTTCAAAAAAATAATGCATTTATAGTAATATCATTGAATGTGAATGGATTAACCTCCCCGCATCAAAAGATATAGGCTGACAGAATATGAGCCAACCATATTCTGCCTAAGAAAATCACCTTAGACCCAGGGATAAAAACCAGCTAAAAGTGAAAGGTTGGAAAAACCTACTGTACACAAATAGTAAAGAAAAAAGAGCAGGTGTAGTTGTACTAATGTCAGACAAAAACAATTTTTAATTGCAAGAGTTATAAGAGATACAGAAGGCCATTATATATTAATAAAATGGACAATCCATCAGGAAGATATAATAGTAATAAATATCTATTGCACCTAATCAGAGTACACCAAAATACATGAAGAAAACTCTGAGAAAACTGAAGGGAGAAATAGACATCTTTACAGAAATCATTGGAGACTTCAAGACAACACACACATAACTAGATAGAACAGCTAGAAAGAATATCAACAAGGAAAGAGAGAACTTGAACTATATGATAATGAGTTGGACCTAAAAGACATACAAAAGAACATTGCACCAAAATTCAGTAGGTTATACATTCTTCTCAAATGCCTATGGATCTTTCTCCAGGATAGATGACATGGGCACATTGCAGCTATCAATAAATATAAAAATATATAAATTTTATAAAGTAACTTCTCAGATCAGAAGGGAATGAAACTGGAAATTAATATTAAGAAAGAGGTAAATTCACAAAAGTGTGGAGGCTAAAGAACACACTCCTAAATAATCAGGGGGTCAAAGAAAAAATTGCAGTGAAATCAGTAAACATGTTGAGAAAAATGAAAACAAAACCACAAATTATCAAAACTTATGGGATACAGTAAAAGCAGTCTTGAGAGGGAAATGTATAGCACTAAACAACTATATTAAATAAGAAGAAAGAGCTAAAATCAATGATGTAACTGAATAATTGGAAAAACTTGAAAACAACAGCTAACCAATGCAAAAGTAAGTAGAAGGAAAGAAGTAATAAAGGTTAGAGCAGAAATCAATGAAAATGAGAACTAAAAAGCAATAGAGAAAATCAATAAAAGCAAAAGCTGGTTCTTTGAAATTAAATAAAATTGACAAATCCCTATCTAGACTAACATAGAAAAAAGAAAGATTCAAATAAATACAACCAGGAATGAAAGGGGGGAAGTTACAACTGACCCCACAAAAATAAAAAGTATCACAGGAGAATATTATAAGAAACTCTATGCCAACAAACAAGACAAGCTAGATGAAATGGACAAATTCCTAGAAATGCACAAATAACTTACACTGACACTACAAGGAATGCAAGAACTTAACAAACCAATTGCATTTAAATATTAAATCCATCATCAAAAATCTCTCAACAAAGAAAAGTCCAGGACAAGATGGATTTACAGATGAATTCTACCAAGCATTTTGTAAAGAGTTAACACCAGTCCTGTTAAATTCATCCAAGAAATTGAAGAGAATGGAAAATTACTCAACACATTTTATGAAGCCAACATCACCCTAATTCCAAAGCTAGATAAAGACACTACAAGAAAAGAAAATTACAGAAAAAAATTTTTAAAGAAAATAGATGATAAAAAATTCTAAACAAATACTTGCAAATTGAATCTAACAGCACATCAAAAGACTTGTACATCATGACCCAGTGGGAATTACTCCTGGTATGCAATGCTGTTTCAACATAAGACAGTCAATCTAAATAATATACCACATTAACAAATTGAAGCAAAAAATTCATGAACATTTCAAGCAATGCAGAAAAGGCATTTGACAAAATCCAGCATCCTTTCTTGATAGAAATAATTCCCAGATAGAAACAGAAGGAAAATTCCTCAATATGGTAAAAAGCATATATGAAAAACCTACAGCCAACACTGTTCTCAATGGGGAATGGTTGAAAGCTTTCCCTCTTAGATTGGGAACAAGACAAGGATGGCCACTGTCACTGTTGTTATTCAACATGATACTTGGAGAAATTAGGTAAGAAAAACTTAAAAGCATTCAAATAGGAAAAAGGAAGAAAAACTCTCATTATTTGTGGATGACATGATCTTACATTTAAAAAATTCTGAAATGCCTATGACAAAGCTACTTGAACTAATAAATGAGTTCATCAAAATGGCAGGATACATGAAATACATGCAAAAATCAGTAATGTTTTTATACACTTGTATTAAAAAATCTGGGAGGAAATCAGGGGGAAATTTCCATTTATAATAACACAAAAATACTCAAATACATAGGAATCAATTAAACCAAAGAAGTACAGGATCAATATGCAGAAAACTAAAAATAAAATTGCTAAAAGAAATTAATGAAGACCTAAGCAAATGGAAAGACATTCTGTGCAAATGGATTAGAGGACTAAATATTATGAAGATGTCAATCTTACCCAAAGAGATTGATAGATTCAATGCAATACCAATCAAAATTCCAACAGCCTACTCTACAGAAATAGAAAAGGCAATTACCAAATTCATTTGGATGGGAAGGTGTGCCTAAATAGCAAAAAGCATTCTAAAAAGAAAGAACAGTATGTTTGGAATTTCACTACCTGACCTTGAAACATATTACAAAGGTACAGTGATCAAAACAGCAAGATACTGGCATAAAGATAGACATATTTTTCAGTGGAATAGAATTGACAGTCCAGAAATAAACCCTCACCTCTATGGCCAACTGATTTTTGACAATTCTACAAAGTCCATGTTAAGAGGACAAAACAATCTCTTCAAAAAATGGTGCTGGAAGAACTGGATATCCATAACCAAAAGATTGAAAGAGCACCCTAATTCATTTGCTATAAAAGAATCAAATCAAAATGGATGAAGGATCTAAATATAAAAGTCCAGGACCATAAAACTACTAGAAGAAACTGTAGGGAAACATTTAAAGACATTTTGGTAGGTAGTGGTTTCTTGGACCTTACACCCAAAGCACATGCAACAAAAGTGTTGGAGGTTATGTGGATAAATAGGAAAATTTATTCACTTTTGGTGGGAATGTAGAATGGTACAGGTACTGTGGTGGCCTGTTTGGCAATTCCTAAAGAATTTGAATATAGATTTGCTACATGACCCTGCAATACTATTACTGGATATATACCCAGAAGAACGGACATCAGTGACATGAACAGACATCTGCACAACAATGTTCATAGCAACATTATTCCTGATTGCCAAAAGTTGAAAAACCAAGTTGTCCATTGACCAATGAATGGATTAACAAACTGTAGTGTATTAATGCTATACACTGTGGTGAATGATGGAATATTTCTACCTGTAGGAAGAAATGAGGTCATAAAGCATATGACAACTGGATGAACCTGGAGGACTTTATGTTGAGTGACGCAAGCCAGCCACAAGAGGACAAATACTGTATGCTTGTGCTACTATTACTAAATCTATTGTGAAACATTGTATGATTCCACTTATATAAAATGCAAATGTAAATCAATTTATAAAGATAAATTAGATTTGTAGTTAATTAAGACTGGGAAAGGAATGCCAAGGGATGTGGAGATTTCCTGTTTGAAGTAAAGAAATTGCTGTAAATCTTTTTATGATGAATGAACAACATTGTGATTATGTTAAAAGCCATTAATTATACAGTTTGGATACATCATCTGGTATGGGAATATATTGCAGTAAAACAGCAGAGTAAATAAATAATTCTGCATGAATAGACAGAAATAGCTATTTCTTTATTATTATTATTGAAATAATGAAAATGCTTTAATAATGATTGAAGTTATAAATACAGAGCTAAGAGATTATACCAAATACCATTGATTATATACTTTTGATGAATTGCATGCTTTATTAATATGTACCAATAAATTGAACTGTTTAAAAAGAATATACTGTGAACAAGTGTATGCCAAGAAACTAGACAATGTAGGTGAAATAGAAAAATTCTTAGGAATGTACAAACTACACCGACTCTCAAAAAAAGAAGAGACCTAAACACATGAATCACAAGTAAAGAGATAGAAACCATCATCAAAAACTCTCCAAAATGAAAAGCACAGCACCAGATAATTTCACAGGTGAGTTCTACCAAACATTCAAAGTAGATTTAATACCAAATCTTACTCAAACTCTTCCAAAAAATTGAAGAAGGAACACTATTGCATTCATTCTATTAAGCAATATCACCCTAATACCAAAGTCAGATAATGATATTACCAAAATAAAATTACAGACCCATTTCCCTAATAAATATGGATCCAAAATTCTCAACAAAATACCTGCTAACTGAATATATTAACAAATTAAAAGAATTACTCTTCCTGATCAAGAGGGTTTTATATCAGGCATGCAAGTGTGGTCCAACACAAGAAAATCAATCAGTGCAAACACCTCATTAATAAATCAGATAAGAAAAATCACATGATGCTTTCAATTGATGTAGAAAAGACTTTTGACAAAGGAAAGCATTCTTTCTTGATAAAAATACTACAAAGATAGGAATTAAAGAAACATTCAACTTGATAAAGGCTAAATATGAAAAATCCAAAGCTAATATTGTACTCAATGGTGAAATAATGAAAACTTTCCCAATGAGATCAAGAACAAGATTAGGATGTTTTGGCACCACTGTTGTTCAATATAGTGCTAGATGTTTTAGCTAGAGCAAACAGGCAAGAAAAAGAAATAAAAGTCATAAATTGGAAAGGAAGAAATAAAATTTTCACTATTTGCAGATGATATGATCTTATACCTAGAGAGTCCTGGAAAATCTACAACAAATGTTCTAGATCTAATAAACTATTTCAGTAGAGTGGTACGATACAAGATCAATATGCAAAAATCAGGGGTGTTTCTATACACTAATAATGTACAATCTGAGTAGGAATTCAGGGAAAAAATTCCATTTAGAATAGCATCTAAAAGAATCAAGTATTTAGGAATAGGCTTAACCAATGATGTATAGCAGTTATAGTCAGAAAACTACAGTACATTGCTAAAAGAAATAAAAAAGACCAAAATAATTAAGAACATTCCTTGCTTATGGATTCAAAGACTAATTATTATTAAGATATCAATTTTATCCAAATTGATATACAGATTCAATGCAATCCTGATAAAAATTTCCATCAGTATTTGTAAACAAATAGAAAAAACAATTATCAAATTTATTTAGAAGGATAAGTAGCCTCAAATAGCGAGAAACATCTTAAAAATTAAAAGTGAAGTTGGAGGAATTTCACTCTGGGCTTTAAATCATCTTATCTAGCTACAGTGGTAAAACAAAACAAAAGAAAACAAAAAAAAAAAACAGCATGTTGCTGGTGTGAAGACAGACACACAGACCAATGGAACCAAATGGTGGTTCAGAAACAATCACATCTATGGTCAGGTTATTTTTGACAAGGCTGTTAAAGCCACCCAGTAAGGGCAGAATAATCTATTCAACAAATGGTGCTGGGAGAACTGGATATCCATAGCCAAAAGAAAGAAAGAGGACCCCTATCTGAAACTTGATACAAAAATTAACTCAAAATGAATCAAAGACCTAAATATAAGAGCTAGAATCATAAAGCTCCTACAAGAAAATGTAGGAAAAGATCTTCAAGACCTGGTGATATGAGGTAGATTCTTTAACCTTACACTGAAATCATGAGCAATGAAAGAAAATGTGATAAAGGGGACCTCCTCAAACTTAAAAACACTTGTGATTCAAAGGACTTTGCCAAGAAAGTAAAAAGGCAGCCCACTCAATGGGGAAAAAATATTTGGAAATCTCATATCCAATAAGGGTTTGATTTCCATTCTATTTAAAGAAATCATACAACTCAACAACAATAAAGCAAGCAATCAAATTTTTTAAATGGGCAGACTTAGACATTTCTCTAAAGAGGAAATTCAAATGGCCAAAAAGCACAAGAAAAAATGCTCAATATCACTAGCTATTAGGGAAAACAAAACAAAAAGACAATGAGATATCATCTCACACAGCATAGAATGGCTCTTATTAAAAAGTAGATAACATGCTGGAGAGGATGTGAGAAAAAGAAACACTCCTTCATTGATGGTGGGATTGTAAAATGGTGCAGCTTCTGTGGAAGATGGTTTGGCAGTTCCTCAGGAAGCTAAATATATATTTGCCATAAGATCCAACAATTCCTCTTCTAGGGATATATTCAGAAGAACTGAAAACTGTGATGCAAACAGACATTAGCACAACAATGTTCACAGTTGCCAAAAAATGGAAGCAACCCACGGGTCCATCAACCAATGAATGGAGAAACAAAATGTGATATATAGATATGATGGAATTCTATGCTCCTTTAAGAAAAAATGAAATTGGGACACATGCAATAACATGGATGAACTTCAAGACATTATTTTAAGTGAAATAAGCCAGAGACAAAAGGACAAATATTGCATGGTCTCACTAATATGAAGGAAATATTAAGTATAAATGCTTCAAAATAAAACCTAGAGTAAAGGTTATTAGGAGATAAGAAGAGGGCTGAGAAGGTGTACTGATGCTTAATATATGTGGAAATTTATTTAACTTGACTGTAAATGTGTGGAAATGGAGTTGATGGTAACACATAGTGAGTAGAACTAATGCAGCTGGTCTATAAATGGGATTGGGGCTGAAAAGGGTGGTCTCAGGATATAAATGTGAATTGAAAGAAAACTCTAGAATAATCTAGGGACTGAATTACATAGTGAACCCAGAGGTGGATGAGAGTTGTGGTTAATAGTACAAATATGAAATGTCCTTCCATAAAATACAACAAATGTACATCACTATTGCAAGGTGGTAAGAATGTGGAGAAGCATGGGGAAAAGAGAATTAATGTAACCTATGGACTATTGTTAACAGCAATACTGTAATATTCTTGTATCAATACAAAGATATACTGTGTTCATAATAGGGGGGGATGGAAAAATATACAAAATGAATATTATTGACCAGAGTTAGTAGTAATAGTCTCATGCCATCATTTCATAATTTTGTAACAAATGTTCTGCAACAATATAGTGTGTTGATGGCTGGTTGTTGTATGGGAATTCCACAGAAGTTCTTGATTGTTTTGAAATTTCACAACTCTCTAATAAAAATATATTTTAGAACCGGAAGTAAAATTATCTCTATTCTAAGATGACATGATCTTACATGTAGAAAAATCCTATAGCAGCCAAACACATGTCTATTTACTTTCATACACATACACACCCTATTAGAGCTAATAAATAAATGCAGTAAAGTTGCAGGGTAAAATATTAACGTGCATAAGTCAGTAGTATTTAGGCAAACAAATTTTAAGAATCCAAAAAGAAAATTAAGAAAAAATAATTTTCAGAGGCATCAAAAATAAAATTGTTATGAATAAATAAAATTGTTATGAATAAATTTAACCAAAGTATGCAAGATTTCTATAAAATATTGCTGAAAGAAATTAAAGAGGACCTAAATAAATGGAAAGATATCCGATTTAATGGAATGGCATATTTAATATAGTTAAGGTGGCAATTCTATCCACAAAACATTTAGAAATACAATGAATGCTTATCATAATCTCATAGCCCATTTTAAAAAGTAAATATAATAATAATAATAAACAAAAAACAAAGAAACAAACAAGGAAATTATTCACCTCTCAATGAAAATGTTCTAATAATGATGGATGTGATGAATGCACAAGCATGTGATTATACCAAATACCACTCATTGTACACTTCAGATGAATTTATGCTTTATTAATATGTATAAATAAAGTTGATTCATTTTAAAAAAATAAATGTACGAGCTTACCCTTGAAATCAGGGAATTATAAAGAAACCTTAATAGATTTAATTATGCTGAAAAAGAACAAAACTAGAAGATATCCAATTCTATATTTCAAATATAATACAAATCTACATTTATTAAAATAGTGTGTTATTGGCATAAAGGTAAACATCTAAAATAATAAAATAGAATTGATACTTGAGAAATAAACATATGTATATATATATAATCAATTTATTTACAACATACATAGCACCAATGTCTTCCACTCAGGAAAGAACAGTGTCTTCATCATGTGGTTGAACAACTGGATATGAACATGCAAAGCTTGAATTTTGATTCTTGTCTTAAAATATTTATAAATAATTAAGTCATTTAGAGATGTAAATGTAAGAGCAAAACTATACCACTCTTACAAGTAAAAATATGGGTAATTCTTCATTACTTTTCATGTGACAATTGATGCTTAGATAGGATATTAAAATCACTAGAAATAAAAATAAACAAATTATTTTTCACAAAAGTTGAAAACTTTTTAATCAAAGAAAACCCTACTAAGAAAGTGAAAAGATAACCTACATAAAGGGAAAAATAGTTTCTAATCATATATCTGAGATGCACCTAATAACCCAGAATGTATATATATTTAAAAATCCCTTACCCTTTAACATAAAGACAATCTAATTAAAAATGGGCAAAGTATTTGAATAGACATTTTTTCAAGGAATATATGCAATTGGATAACAAATACTGAAATAATGCTCAAAATCTTTAGTTATTATGGATATGGAAATCAACACCAAAATGTGACATCATTTCAAACCTGCTGGTATGGTTATATTTTTTAAAAAATCTAAAATAACTGCGGGTGAGGATATGGCAAAATTAGAATCCTTGTACATAGTTGGTAGGTATGTACAATGGTACAACTTGGAAAATATTTATGCAGTTCTTCAATCAGATAGACACTGAATTTGCTGATGATATAGCACATCTCTTCCTTGATATATGTCCCCCAAAATTGAAGAAAGATATTCAAGTAATTGTGTAATAAGGTTCATATTAGCATTATTTACAATAACAGGTAGAAACAAGCCAAATTTCTATCACCTAATAAATAGATAATCAAAATGTGTAATATCCATACATTGGAATTTTGTTCAGTCATAAAATGGAATTAAGCAATGGTATAAGCTATACCATGGAAAAGACTTGAAAACATGGTAAGTGTTTTCAAAACTTAGGCCAGATACAAAAGTCACATTTTTAAAAGACTCCATTTATATGCAATATCCCAAAGAGGCAAATCAATAGAGACAGAAGGATGATTAATGTTTGGCAGGAATTGAGGGGAATAAGGATTATGGAATAACTCCTGTTGTGTATATGAGGTTTCCTTTGGAGTTGATAAAATTTTCTGAAATTAGATAAATCATAAGTTTCCTAAAAGTTACCTCCTGAGGGCCTCCTTGTTGCTTTAATGTGGCATCTCTCTAAGCTAAACTCAGTATATAAACATGCTACCTTTACCCAATATGGAACATGACTCCTGGGGATGAGTGTCCCTTGCACCAAGGGATTATTACCGAGCACCAACTAGCAATACACTTGGAAAAAGGCCTTGACCAAAGGGGGAAATTGTAAATACAAATGAGATTTTATGGCTAAGAGATTTCAAAATAAGTAAAGAGGACAGAGGTTACATTTACGTATGACAAGACCTCACTGCCACAGTAAATAGTAAATAATGCCTGAAATAGAGGGACTCCTGGGGACTCTAGAAACATCCAGACACTATAGACAGGGCAGACAGCTCAGGAGTTTGGCACCCTGACAGAGGACCTAACTTTGAAATTTATGCTCCCAATTGTGTCAGAGCTGGACTCATCTGTGTTTTCCCTACATATGGCTTTTCTGCCCCTTCTATTTTAAGCTATAGTTAATATTATACTTGATAGGTGTATGTCCAAGACACTTAAATCTTTGGTCTGTCCACATGTTCATGGGCTCTGAATCTCAGCAGAGTTGCAAAACCTACTCTTCTGTTCTTTTGACTCACACAGGACAACTAACAATGTGATAGTGAAGGATAACACCCTTCCAAAGGAACAGAGAGTCTGCAACTCCATGCAAGACAGTTCCATCCATCTGTCCCAAGGGATCTAAGTCTTCTTTCAATTAGGGGCAGAGTGGGCATCAGAATCCCCAAATCCTCAAAATTGTGGAATGAACAATGGACTTACTATTATTCTACTATAAACTTATTGTTATTCTAGCAATGAAAGAAATTTTAACACTGATGTGGAGGAAGTGGTCACCAGAGGTTCTGTGTAGAGAGAGGGGGAGGAATAGGTAAATATGAGGGCATTTTTGGGACATTGGAATTGTCCTGAATGATATTGCAATGACAAACCAGGCCATTATACATTTTTTCATAATGTAAAAATTGTGCATGACAGAGTGTAAACTATACTATAAACTATAATCCAAGTTTGGTGACAATGCTTCAATATGTGTCCATAAATTGTAACAAATGTACCACACTAATGTAGGATGTTGTTAATGTAGGATAGTGTGTTAGGGGGAGGGAGTAGAACATATGTGAATCCCCTATATTTTTATGTAACATTTATATAATCTAAAGTTTCTTTAAAAATTAAAAATAATTATGGGGCTGGAAGCTGTACAATCTAACAAAATGGCAAAATCTCACCAAAGACAATCTGGAATTTCCATGTCCATATTGGGAACTGTCCAATTAGACAAAATTACTCATCACTCTAGAAAAGGAGCTCCAAAACTAAACAGCTAAATGGAATGCCTACTTTATTTAGTACTCAGAATTTACTAAGAAATGCTAGAAAGTTTCATTAAAGGACTCTGCAAAAAAGATATGAGAAAGCGTAGTGTCAGAGGAGTTCTGTTTTCTTTATTTCTATGTTTTTGTGTTTGACAAAGGCTAAATAAGTTATAATTGAAGCTATAAGCTCCCTGTGTCTGTCTGTATATTTGATGTATGACATTTTCATACCTCTGAATGCTATTACCAAAGTAACTTATGTAATTCCTTTAAAGAGCTCTATTCAAGTTGGCTTAAGGATAAATAAGCACTTGTATATAAATTAATACTCCTATACTTCCAGAAATTAAGGAAAACAAAATTCTAATATTTCCAGTGAAAACAAAGAATGCATAGAAGTAAATGCAAATTTCTTTAAAAAACTTAAATTTCACAATATTCAGGTAAACCCTAGGCAAATAGAACTGTTTGAATATTAACTAAATAAAAATAGCTATGTCTTCAGAATTATCAATACCATCTAGAATATAAGCATACAAGTTTATTCTAGATTGGTGTGTTCTTTCTAAATTTATGCAGTCTTCTAATAAAATAATTTAGCATTATATCTACTAGATCCTTAAGATGATCAAAAAATGTAAACTGAGTTTTGAAGGATGTTGGTTTGAAGGCAGTTTACCAGATCTTTTTGATAACAAATTTCAAACGTATGTAGGATGTGTTTTGTTAAGGGAATGGAAATGAGTTTTGTCTAAAAATGAAATGACACATTTTTACAGAATGATAAAAAGAAATATGTAGGACAATCTGAATAGATATAGAAACTTGTAGAAGGTTTTCAGAAAAGGGATTTTATCTGTCATGGCTATTGGTGGTTAAGATTTGATAGGTTTATAAGAATTTTAAGAGTTTCCTTAGACAGAATCTTCATGCAAAACTAGTATTTGATTTTCTTTCCTTTATAATAACAAAGTATCCTTGTATTATTGGTCTACTCTTAATAAGAATTAATAAAAGGTTTTTCTAAAATATCTAAGGAACCTGCTTAGAGAGAAAGATATTTTATCTTACCAGAAAAATCTCCTGTGCTTTATATCCTTTATATAAATATCTTTTATTGCTTCAGAAAATGTCTCCTCACTTTTGAAATAAAGTATTTTTTACCACCATGCTACTGCCTCTCTTTATTTTTAAAATACTTCATTGTCACTGTCATTAAGTAAGAACTAAATATTGTTTCACAGTTTTCCATAATCCTATTTACCAAAACATCAAAACCTAACAACATTTGACATTTTCCTTTAAAAAATTGAGCCATAAATAATATCTTCTTGATCTCAAACTCTCATTGGGATTTTCCAGAAGGTCCTTGTAAAATCACAAAGGATTTTTCTCTTTCCCCTTATAAAAAGAGTGGTCATAAACCAGTTAATTTCATTTGATATGTTATCAGTTGCATAGGAATTGTTATCAAATTAAAAATGATCTTGTAATTTTCTGTTGGCTAAATTATAGGATAAAATGTTATTAATATAAACATTTCAGAAATTATATAAAGTTCTTTGAGACTGGTCAATATCATCAGTGTCCATGATTTGTCCAATTACTGGTAAGACTGATACTAGACAGTAGTATTATTGTTCATAATTTCAGTGGTTCTTAAATAATATTTTGTGACCTCTCATCTGATTGTTCACTTTTGTAAAACAGCAAAAAGTTAACCATGGATATTTTAAGTTTTCTGTCATCTACTGATAGTTTTTATTCTGATGCTTCCCTGAAAACATTTGCAATCAACTATAGGCCAGTGTGCTTTATCTTTAACATAAAGGGCTGTCTCAGAGATCTATGGGAAGGGTTATGCCAAGTTCTCTGAGGCACCAGCTTTTAATGACATTCCTTAAATAACTTTGAGAGCATATCACTGTACTGAGTCAAGAACTCTAGAAATTTAATGAAAAACCTGATAGGATCTTGAGGTTGATCACAGAAGATCTGATGAAACACAGATAATTACTTAGGGCTAAATGAACTGATAAAGAATGATAATAGTTTTCTTTGCATTATTGCTAATATTTACTGTTCTATTTTCTAGATAGAAGGGATCCCTTACTGAATTAAGCTATGTAAAATTCACAAAACATTCATCTTTATCTCCTTGCCTGACCCATCCAGAATTTGACTTTTACTGAATATTCTTAAATTTACAGTACTATAATTATTTTCATAGATTCAATCAGGATCTATTCTATTTATTAACAGGAAATAATTGGAGGAAATGGTTATATAACCAAGTCTTAGGGTTGTTAATTCAAGAATACAGAGGAATCTCCAAATCTATTGCATATTATAGCCTCCACCTTGATGCACCTGTCTGTTCTTACACAAATTATGTTAAAGATTCAGTAGAAACTAATTAATTATAGTCTTAGGGAACTTAACTCTGAGCAGGCCTAACAGTTTTCCTCCAGAAAACTGACTTCTTATGTGATCCTTCTACTTCATTTTTAACCTTCACCTAAAATGCTGAAATATTATTGACCCTGCTACTCTACTACCTTTATCCAATGAGGGGATACTCCATGACTATAAACTGGTAACTTCAAAATTAATAACTCCATACATGTTCTTATGATCAACCCAGATGTCATCCTATTTGTTAATGCTTCTTATGCTAGAATTGTTAATGGTATCATCCAAACAGGCTATATCGCATATTGATTGAATACGGTAGCTATCTACAATTTAATTCCACCAAAAGGATGAACTCTGTGCTCTTACCCAGTCCTTCTTTCTATCACAAGGAAATTCTGTTAACATCTATAGCAGGGATTCTTTTATCCATTGACCCTTTTGCCAGTCAGTTGAAAACCACAGACCACTTCTCAGAAGGCAGCAGCAGACAATCAACATTAGAATGTCTTTAAATTAAAATTTTCAATTCAAGCTCACAGACCCCTGAAATCTTTCCCCTGGTTAAGAAACCCTGATCTATAGTGCTTTCAGCATGCTATGGAATCAAAGAGGGTTCCCCACTTCTTCTGGTATGCCAGTTGAAAATTGTAGACCAGTAAATTTTCTCCTTTCTACCAATTTCCTCCCATTATTGTTGCCATCATTAAGATACAGACTTACACAAGAAACACTGAGCCTGAATACTTTAAAAAATGCACTTCCATATTTTCAAGCAAAAACAACCACTAGTAAAACAGCTGTAATTATTAACCTAAATTAATTCTGTCTAAATTAACTGAAGAACCTAGCCTTTCCTGGCCCAAAATTTTACCTTTGACCCTCTGTTAATTCATAGCATACTTTCAGGAAACTCAAATTATCTCCATATGAAATTGTTCCTAGCAGACCTATCTCTGAGAATAAATTGAGAACAGATCACTTATTGTCATACTATGACATGACCCAATTTGCAAATCTTTAATGCTTTATGCCAAAGATTATCTTCAACAAGTAAAGGACAACTTGCCTGTCCCACATGACAGACACTCCATTAATCATAATCTGTCACCAGGGTAATGGGTCAACTGGAAATGACAGCCCTAGACCCTCATTAAAAGGAACCCTGCTAAGTACTCCTAACTTCTGGTAATGCAACTTAATTACAGGGTGTTGAGGCATGGGTTCATTATACTCAACCAAAAAAAATTCCATCAGACTCCTGGACTAATTATGGAGACTTTAAAATCAAATGAGCCAGGAAGAGAAGTAGAAAATGTCACAAAGTAGACTATTTATTCACAAGGAGACAGATCAAGTCCTAACATAAACAAATACATATATAACCTCTACCTTACTAATACTTACAAATGTATAAAATCTTTATATTTCCCTATGCATTGTTCTTGTACTGGCATGAAAAGACAATGCCATTGTCTGCTGCTCCAAGGACATTTCAAAGGAAAGTAACCTTACAAATTTTTGGAATTGTCACCATAAACACTGATCTATGCACATTGCAAGAGACCACATAGTTCTACCCAAAACAAAGTTCTTTATCAGAAATGCTTCAGTCTCTTTGGATCAGACAGCACCATTTTTTTTTTCATATCAAATATGAATATTAGACCCAAGGTCTTCTTTACTCTGCTTTATGCTTTCTTGCATCTGTAAAAAAATTAAAGAATTAACAAAAATTTATGATTACTGAATCATTATATAGATGCTTTTTCCTTATTTTATAAGTATATTATAGCATAGCCCAAAGCTAATACCTGAAATTACTGAAACTGCCTAGGTCAAACTCATCCTTCTTTATGGTTGCTGCAAACAAGACTCACCCTTGTGTATACTTACTATTGTGATGGTTATTCCAGTCTGACTTTACCTTTTTTAAATGGTCATTTCAAAATGAGTCTCACCCTTGTATATACTTATTATTATGGTGTTTATTCTAGACTTAACTTATATTTGATTATGGTTATTTGAAAACCAGCTTGTATATATTTACTATTTTGATTTTAGTCATTCTACCTTCCTCCATTTGAATCCATAAAAACCTTAAACTCCTCACAATCAAGGAGGCAGATTTTTGGGCCATTGCTAGACCAATGACCTCTTTGCTATCCTAGCAAATACACTTTTTCATTTGGAACAACAGTGTCTCAGGAATTGGTTTTTAAAATGAATTGGAAGGAAAGAACCTGCTTTTGCTAAATATCAACCACATTATAAATACAACTGTTTGAGAGACTTATAAAGATATCATAGAAGAGTTTGGAAAACTTACTATAATAGTCCAAATGCATCCACAAACTAAAAGTTATCTTAACAATGCATGTCCACTTTCAGGTTCAAGGTACTAAATCTGCAAAAGATTACAGCACAAGTAAATTTTGGTAAGCTCTTCACTTGAACTCTCAATAACACAGACCCTTGGATGCTAAGGACAAATAATAGCATTCCTAGTAATGAATTTATAAACAACATCACCTTGACTGTAGTTATATTGTTATACAAGGCAATATTTTTATTGTAGAAATTTTATCAAACATTTGTCTGGGCAGTAAATTACATTAATAGCTGATAAATGTCTGGGCAATGTGCACTTTGTCTCCTCACAGTCCCTTAGGAATTTATAATAAATCTGAAACTTCTCCCTGGAATATTCCCATCAATCTACAGTCATGGGTAAAACAGGATTTACCCAGTGAGTTAATGATTCTGGGTTTGCCTATTTTGGCAGACTGCTGCCACCTTGGCTTGGGGTTAACACAAATGAAAACAGGATTAGATATTTATCAATCAAAATAAGAGAAATTACTGAATCTACTGCTAGAGCTATAGCTGCACAAGTCATTTGACTTAGTTAAATTTGTTTTAGACAATAGCATTGCCAAACTTGTCACTTATTTGCTGAAACAAGGAGGGATTTTTGCCATTGCCAACATCACCTGTTGTACCTGGGTGCACACTTCTGGGGAAGTTAAGACACAATTGCATGAAATAATTAAATAGACCACATGGTTTAAACAGGTAAGGCCATCCTCAAGGCCCTGATTGAGCACACTGTTTCATTTGGGTCACATCATGGGTCCTGGTCTTAGGTGTATACTGTGATGTAGGCAGTTGGGCCTTTTATCAATCTAGTACTCATTATAGTCTCCCTGGTATACTCTTTTCTCTCAAGGGTTTTGCATGTTCTGTCCCTAGCCACTTGTGATTTCTTTATATCTGGGATCATTTGCCCAGCAAATGATTTCTTTATATCTGGGATGACATCAAAATGATAATTGTGGGAAAACTGGCATCATGACCTTCTATGAACCCAACATGAAAATAACCTGCAAGTTCTACTCCAAGACCTTAGGCAGTAACTGAAAATGGGCTCAACACCTTACATTTTGATCACAACTCTCAATGACTGAGAGCCAGATCAAATTGGGGGAAATTGTTAAATTAAGTAGGGCATAGATGGAATCCTTAATGCTAAGCCCTACATCAGCAAACTGAAGCTTAAGTTTCTACCTCTTGTAAGTGCTCCTTTCCCCAGAACTCTTGAAACATAACAAACTGCAACATTTATGCCAGGTTATTTCTTCTATTTCTCCAGGAATCTTGATTTATTTTGTTTGTTTTTGTGCAGATATTTGTCCCCAGCTCTTATGATTGTTTAAATTCTCTTCCTCACTCAGTGCCCCATTTTCCTTACTCTTTTGATTTCTTGGAGTCTCCAGTCCAGCAGCGGTTCAGTTCAACCCTCACCCTCCATTTTTCTCTGTATGGCTTTTCTGCCAAAAATTTCTTCCCTTCTAGGTTATCTGCTTCTGAGGGTCAGACAGGTTCATTCCAGAAAGGTGAGACCCCAAGAAAAATCCATTGTGCATTTAGTGAATTCCACCAACAGTAACTGGATTGAGTGAGTACACCACGAGGCCATAGCCATTCTGCTGCGACTTTACTTCCCATGCCCCTAAAATGTGAGCCCTTTTCTTTTCAGCATTCCTCAGCAGCTTTTCAGCACTGGGTCTCTGTGAGCTTCTGTCTCCATACCTGGATATGCATGGGGTTCTAACTCACTGCTGTGAGTTCCTTTAAAATCTGTTTCCCTGGTGAGAGGCATCTAAGCTGCTTGCTGCCTCTGGAGAACTCCCAAACTTTGCGCGGGACCCATTGAGACGGAAGGGAAGAGGATCAGTAGGTACTGGAAGGAAGTTTCCTACCTGATATTTTTCTCTTTATTCAATTCAGCATTTATGGAGTCCTCTCACATTATCCAGTGTTATCAGTGTAAGATTTTTCAGGGTACGGCTTCCGTCACTGTGTTGATGACGTAAACCCTCCAACATTGAATTTTTTTTTAAAGAGGTACGGGAGTGTGAACCCAGGACCTCATACATGGGAAGCAGGAGATCAACCACTTGAGCTACATCCACTCCCTCATTGATTTTTTCCCCTAACTTTATCTCAACTGCAAAAAATAAAATAATAGACAAAAGGCAGCATAAAAACTTACGGAAACATTAATCTAAAGAATTCTGTCCCGTCACACTTATCTTATTTAATCCTAGAAACAAACTCAATTGTTTTTGTCGTGTTAAGGCAGATACATAAATGCCCCTTCTCCCTCTGATTCCTGCCAGGCAGCAGGGCGGGCGGGCGAGCAGGCGGGACATGTAGACGCTGCCACCAGCACGGCTGCCACTCCTCCTGTTCCAGCCGTCACCGGTGCCCTCGCTTTTGGGCTAAGTCCTCCTGCAGCCCCCGCGGCACCAGATGCCTTCACTCTGCCTGGCCCTGGCATCAGTCCACTGCCCCCTTAGCTGTCCCGGGCTTCTCCTCCTGCCGCGGAGATGGCTACACCCTCCTGCCGGGAGAAGGCTCAGAAGCAGAACGAACAGCACCAGATCATTCTGTCCAAGCTGCTGAGGGAGGAGGACAACAAGTACTGTGCGACTGTGAGACCAAAGGTATCGCTGATGTCGCTGCCCTCGGCTGGGGCCTCTTGCAGCCAGTGACCTTCCCGCCCCTCACGGCCCAAGCGGATGCAACGGACTATGTCCCACCAGCCCAGCCTTGACTAAGGGAGGGATGGTGGACACTGGGCTCCCCAGATGGACACTTACATCTGCAGGAAGCGGCAGGGAAGTCAGGTCTGTGGGCGCCGTCACTGGTACCAGCCTCCCTTCTTCCCTGGCTAAGGGGCAGAGCCGATTCACGCATCTTGATGCTTGGACTTTCTCTTAGCTTGGACTCTCACTGGGCCATGGCCCAAGCCAGGCTGGACATGGAACACGGCCACGGCAGGGCTTAGGGTTAAATGGTTGCTCTCTTCCCATCTCTGCTCACAGGTAGCCCTGTGGGTGGGGCTGCCCTTAGATCAAGTACCCAACCTTGGCCCTGCCCTGTGACCCTGTCCTTCCTCTCTGTGTTCAGATGCTTCGTTTTCCATGGGGAGCCCTACAGCCTGCCCACCTGTCACCTTCCAGAAAGAGGATGGTGGTCTTTTTTGGTTGGTTGGAGTGTTATTGAATAATTGGTGAGGGGTCAACGTTATTAGTAGTAGTAGTAGTGCTATTTTTTTATGTTTGAATATTATCGAAAATGAAAAGATATTCCATTACTTGAGTTTCTTGGACAGTGGGCATATGTTACTGAAGATTTTAATAATTAGATATTTTCTGACCAGATAGATGGAAGGTGAATATGTGAATATTGGGTTGTGTGCTTAACAATTGTTGAAGGGTCATTTATAGGTCCAGAGATGGAAAACACAAATTTTAGTTTGTTCTGCCACAGCCTTTAAAATAAACTATCTTTAGCCCTTAAAAAAAGAAAGATCCCTAAATGATTAGAGATTGGTTAAATGTCATGACAAATGTCTCCTTCTTAATGAAGAAAGTGAAGAAAAAATGTTTAATCATATTCATATTTCATAAAACTAAGCCCATATTTTTTACCTTTAGCATTGATATCGTACCTTCTTTACCATTTCTACAAAAATATTACAATATTACTGGAAACTATA
>JAQZBX010051918.1:0-19262 GCA_029593785.1 Cabassous unicinctus | reverse complement strand
TCACTACCATCCATTACCAAAACTTTTCTGTTACCCCAAACAAAAAATCTATACCAATTAAACATTAACTCTCCATTCCCTACCTCCATCCCAGCCCTTGGAAAACTGTATTCTAGTTCCTAACTATGAATTTGCGTATTCTAATTGTTTCATATCACTGGGATCATACAATATTTGTCCTTTTGTGCCTGGCTTATTTTGCTCAGAATGATGTTTTCAAAGTTCAACCATATGAAATCCACTTCTAAAAGAGGTATCCTAAAAAATTGATAGAGATTTTTGCTCATTAACTTTCAGGATGCTTATTATGACAATGTCACTGATATAAAATTGGAAAAGAAACATGAAAGGCATAAGGATTGGAAGGAAAGATATATATCCATCATTATTTGCAGATGATATAACCAGCTGTGTAGATAACCTAAGAGATCAACAGACAGGCTGTTAGTTCTAATGACAAAATTATACAAGTTTGTTTAATACTCGATCAACTAACAAAAATGAAAATAATAATAACAGCAATAAATTGGTAGAAAATATAGTAGACATTGATATAACATTTACAACAGCAAAACAACCTACAACAAGATAACACATCAAATGTTGATGGGAGAATAATTTGAAGAAATATATATATATATATATTTTTTGACATACCCTCAGGCAATAAAACATAGTACAATTATTGTAGAGATAGAGGACTCTGCAAGACAGAGCAGACCAAGAAACAGATAGAAGACTGAGAAACAAATCCATATATATGTGAATTGGTGACATAAAGGTGACAACGCAAACCAATGGGAAAAGAATAAAGTATTTATGTTAGTGTTAGAGCAACTGTTACACTATATGGGAGGAAAATTTTGAATTCCTTTTTCACATCATATACAAAGATGGACTCCATATGGATTAAAGACCTAAGTGGGAAAGAAGAAAACTATGAAGTTTATAGAAGAAAGTATAAGAGACTATCCTACCAACCTTGAGGTGAAGAAGGACTTCATACAGAAGACTGCAACAGTACAAATCTTAAGGAGAAAAAAAATAGTTGATTTAACCTTGTCAAATAAAAGACTATGCTCAATGAAACTTCTTAAAGTTAACAGATGGTTACAGGTAGAAAAAAGGTATTAGCAATGTCTAAAAACAGTAAGAGGTTAATATCCAAAATATTCAAAAGAATACCTGTTAATCAGGAAGACAGGAAACTCAGATGAATGAATGGGCAAAGGATAAATAAATTGGCAATTCACAGAAGGAGGAAACTACATGGCTAACAAAAATATGAAAAGATGTTTCAAATCCCTAGGAATAAAAAAATACAAATTACAGCAATAGTGAAATGCTACTTTACACCTATTAAATTGTAAAACTTAAAAAATAGGGTAACATTAAGGATTATCAAGTATGTTGTGAAATGTGGTGGTGGTGGGTGAATGCTATGGAATAGTATGCAGCAATTATAAGGCATTAACTAGATAAACATACAGCCATATATATAGCCCTAAACTGGTGTTTGAAAAAGGTAAGAATAAACTCTTAACATTATACCATTTATATAAATTTACTCTCTCTCTCTCTCTCTATATATATATATAATGATAAATAACCTAAGATATAAAACAAACATTGTAGGGTCAATGCTGATGAGAAAGGGGAAATAGAAATAGGAATTCGGTATAAAAACAAAACAAAATAAATAAATTAATTTATTAAAAAGTTAGGAGTTTTGCAGATACTCACAGGAAAAATGAGCTATGAATGGAAGTTGTGATAAACTCCATTTTCAACTTGAATGAAATTGCCTAAATATTTAACAATAAGGTATTAATAAAATAGATTTAATACCTTGATTTAGTCATCATTAAGATACATACATACATAAAATTATAGATGATTGATATTTTGAAATGTCATTTAAAATAAGTGACAAAAAAATAAGATCACATGCTTCTATTAAACAACCCCATATTCTTAGAAAAACACACATGTATGTCTTGGTAGTAGATAATGAAATTATTTTCCATTTTTCTTTTTGTTATTTTCTAATTATTCTTCAGTGAGTATTATTATTCCAAAAGAATAAAATGCATTTCTCCCAATTTTAGAAGTACATTATTATAAAAAGTATTTCATTTTTTCTAACATGTTTTTTCCCCCCATGTGCTGAATATTACTAACATAAGAGCTTTGGTGAACTCTAGACTCAATTTAAATGTTCACTGGTTGTAGCTCAGCCTCTGACCCTTGCTTGCTTGTTTGCTGTCAAAACAACCAGCAAATAGCTTTTAGTCTTTTTGATTTTCCAGGGATTTGGCTCTGAACTCTGAATTCCTGCTCTGGAGGCACTAGTAGCAATGTGGGTGATCAGATTTTGCAAAAGGTATGAGAGAAAGAGTCCTTGGGAAAATGCCATCTCTCCAGCTTACCCTAACCTATATATAAGAGGCAAAATTGGACCTCAGAGAGTCTCCAGAAATGGGGCTACCATTTAATTCAGTGTAGAAAAAATAGGCAGGGGTGTGGAGGTTCAGAACCTAGCACACCCCTTGGTATAATTCCAAGTGATATGGATTCACTTGGGGAAGGGTGGGACTCTGTCCCAGCTTGTTTGTTCTACTATTGATATCCTATTCCCATTTAGGCACTATTGCTCTGTAGAAATAAGAAAACAACCTGAATTTTAAAACATTAGATTTGGAGGTTTGTTCCTAACATTTTTTTTTTTTAAATCAAAAACTTGCCTCTTAAAGAATCATGTTCACACATAAACATGTGTAGGCTCATTCCACTTCTGATTTTGTGAATATTTTCATTGTCTTATACACTAACAATAAGAAACTTTCATGCAGTTCCATAAATGGTGATATTTCCATGGTCCTTAAAATATCAAGTTTAAAATATTAGCCAGCAGGTAATTTTTTTGGACAGGATTCCATAGAACTCTTGCATATAGTGCTTACATTATTTAATTTAATAGGACAAATATATGCTCCTCATTTTCTTATACCAAAGATATGTCTTTCTAAAGAAACTATGCAGGAACACAGAGTTAGAGTGGTGAGTTCATGCTGTAATTGGAAATTCTAGACTGTTTCTGGCCCTTATTTTAACAAATTGAGGCAGGAGCACAATTTTTTAATAAGAAAATGACCTTGGCAAAAATTTTCCCTCTGCATTTTGCCTTTTGTTGGCTAATAAGCTATTAATGTTAATAAACTCTATACTGGGTGCTGTGGAGAGTCACAAAAAAGAAAGTGTTGATGCCACCCAGAAGAGGCAATGGTCATGACTTCAGTGTTGCTTGAGACAAATAGCTCCTCCCATACCCTCAAAAGACCCACTATTCTTATCTGAGTCCATGGGCCTCGGGAACTCATTATAATCGTAGAAGTTTTTCCTTCTATGTTTCTTTCCTTTCTGTACCACCATGCTCAGTCCCACACTCGTACACATTTTCTTCACTATTCAAATCTCTGCTTCAGGAAGAGATGAATGGCAAAAAAAAAAAAAAGTAGGAAGTTTGAAGAGGATAAAGGAGCTCATGAGAAAGTGTAAAAAGTTGATACTCTAATTTTTACATTCTTAAGTCAGTATTTGACCACAAATATTAATTCAATATTTTAGGTTATAGGGTTTTTTATTTGCTTGATTTGGTTTTATTCTTTTATATCATCAGGGCCTCTGACCCACTGACTTTCATCTTTTAAACTGTCCCTTATTCCCTTACCAACCTTGGATTCCATAGTTAACTATTATAAACACTTCTTTGCATGGACCCTCAACTCCTTTGCTAATCTATTCCCACATTTTATCTACCCAGAAAAGTCTCAATTCCGGTTAAATCTAAATCTTAAACTATTTAGTACTCCTATTAACAAGGCTGAGCATGGCTAGAGAAAAACAGAGCCACAATGACCAGTCTCACACTAAATTCTTGACCACTGATCTCCAGTGGATCTTGGTATTACCCAATAGACAGTTGTATTATACATTTCCCTAAATATCTCATTCTCCATCACCCTTAGATAATGATTTCACACCTCTTTCTTTTTCTTCAAATCTCTGCCTGTTCCTTTCCACAATATCAGACAATGGCTTCTTATTTCACTGAGAAACTGGAAGCAATATGGGAAAACTTCTTCTACCTGCTCCCATTATTTTGCTTGCCAAATGTTCTGCATCTATACCCATGTATTCTACTTTCCCTCTTGTCAAAATGTATGAACTACTAGTTCTCTTATCTAACACTAACCTCCCTAATTGTGCTTTTCTTCTCACCCAAAGACTTCACTCGTGCAATTGTTTCCCCTTTCTCCTAAGTCATCAATACTTCCCTAACTACAGGGTAATGTCCATTAGCTTGCAAACACACGACACCATCTTCTGCTGGACTCACAACTGTTTTCAGTGACCTCTCTGCCTCCCCCCAACACTGAAAAATTCCTTGAAAAGATTGTCTAAATTCCATGAACTATATCTTCTATTCATGCTAAAAAATTATTTTGTTGTGAAATATAGCATACATAAAATACTGCAGAAAATACAACATATATGAATAATGTAGATGAATAATTATAAGAGGACCACTCCTGTAATAGTAACTTAAACATTGCCAGCAGCCCAGCAGCCCCCAGGGACTTTCTCAGTCACATTCCTTTCCCTCTTTTCCAGAGGTAACCACTATCCTGATTTTTATGGTAATAATTTTCTTGCTTTTATTTATAGTTTGATAACCAGTGAAGGCATCCCTAAATAGTATCATTTTGTTTTGCTTATTTTTGAACATTTTTACATGGAACTGTGTTGTAGGTACTGTTATGTCTAGCTTTTGTACTCAACATTATGTTTCTAAGATTTATCTTTGCTCTTGGTTGTAGCTCTAGTTTGTTAATTTGTATTGCTGTTTAATATTCTACTGTATTACTATACTTCAATTTATTTACACTACCATTTAAATCTCTGTTGTTTGCCATTTCTCTCTTTATGTCCCTACATCAGTCCAGCTTTTGTTTCCCTAGGCCATGGTCTTCATATTGCCAAAGCCAATGGTCAATTCCATCCTTATCTTACTGGACTTTTTGGCATCATTTGACACAATATTTACTCTCTCCTTTTCGGGAAAGTTTCTTCTCAGCCTATGGGATATCATTCCATCAATATTTCTTTTAGCTTAGTAGCTGCTCTTTTATCAGTATCTTTTGCTGGGTTTTCCTTATATTCTAAAATTTTAAGTGTTGGAGTGTCCAAAGAATCGGTCCTTGGCCATTTTTTCTTCTATTTTCACACATGTCTTAGGTAAACTCATCTAGTCTATGACTCAATATAATCTATATGATCTCTTTCAAATTTATTTCTCCAGACAAGGCCTCTCACTGGAATATTTGACTCTGCTTATTTGACTGACTCCACAATAGAAATTTAAATGCCTAAAATATGACTCTCAATTCCTAACCCCCAATCCATCCTGCTCCACGGGGATACTTTCCCCACTCAGGAAATGGTAGCTACATTCTTATTTTTTTTATTGTTTTCTTTAGCTACATTCTTTTTAATGCTCAGACAACAATAATGTGTCATGATTGGCTTTTTTCTTTCTCTTGTTCATGTTAAGCAGGAAAGATTTCCGGGGGTCTGTGAGTTTGAACTGAAAATTTAAAAAACATTATTCTTGTGGGGATGTGCTGGTGCAGATATGATATATTTATTAAATAATACACAGTATAGTGTGGACTTAGTATGATTTTTATATGCTGTAGTGTGTTCTGAATGCAGTGGATAATTGCCTGCAAAAAGGTTGGTAAGCATGGTGGAGATGGTTTTATGACGCCGTGGGAAAACTTGAATTTCTAAATGTGTGCCGAAAATGAAAATTTTAACAGATGTTAAACCATGTTAAGTTATCAGGTATTGAAATTACGGGAAAGTTGAAAGTTGTAAAATGTAATTTTGAATAATGCTAAAATTTAAAGGCATGCTGATGTTGAGTGTCATAAAACTATCTGCTGCTACCTTCTGAGAAGGGGTCCGTGGTTTTCACCTGACTGGCAAAGGGGTCCGTGGAACAAAAAAGGTTAAGAACCCCTGATGTTAAGGGATAATATCCCAATGTTAAAAGCATAGCTCTCATGAAAATGTAAAATGAATAAATGTCAAATATTTTATTCAAGTCATTAATTAATGAGGGAACTAGTAAAATGTACTTACAAGCAATTTAATGAAGAAATACTAGGAAAAGATAGCTGGGTTAGATGTAAAATTGTAAAATCCCACAGAGCAATAAACTATAAACTTTGCTGCTATATTTTCTATTGAACAGTAATTATTTGCATATCTTTACCAGACAGTAGTCTATAAGTTAATATGTAACGTCACTAAAGCTGGGAAATTTAATCCAAACCAAGTACATTCGTTCTAGATAACCTTTAACTGGGCCTTTGTCTCCATATTACATCAAAAGGGCATGCCATCTAATTTTGGCCTTATTTCCAAGTTTTGCATAATTTTTCTTAACACCCAACATTAAATCCATCAATACAACCTTTTGATCCTAATATCAAAATGTTTTCAGGATTAAAACACTTCCTACCACTTTTTCATGTACCATCCTGGTCTATGCCATCAGCATCTCTTGCCTGGAGTTTGCAATCATCCCCTAACTGGTCTCTTTGCTTCTGCCCTTGGCCCTCTACAGTTTATTCTCCATTTAGAAGGCAGAGTGATCCTGACTGTTCCAATGATCCCAGTGCTTTTCCATCACACTTAAAATGCAAAGCTCCTTACCAACCTCTTTGCTTTTCTAAGAGACAAAGTATCCTGACTTAGGGATACATTTTTCAGAAAGTTCTTATTTCTAGCTCTCTGTACGGCCCTCTCCCTCACTTTCTTCACATCTCTGCCTAAATGCTCCCTTGTAAGATAAGTTTTCTCTGGTTCCCTGTTTAAAGTGCACCCCCCCCCCATTCCCCTACCTTGACTTCTTTTCCATCATAGGACAACATATTCTAAATTTATGTTTTTTGTTGCCTGTTTCTCCCTACTAGAATACAAATTCTATTGGAGCAGGGACTTTGTTTTGTTAACTTCAGTAAACCCAGTACATGGTAGGTCTTACTATATATATATGCTGAATTAATGAATGTATAGATAAATATAAGAATTCTTCCTTGGAAACAGTCTCATGGAGAGGCTTCCACACTTTCAAAACCTGTGCTACTTACTGTCCATCTCATTTCTTTTATTAACACACGCAATCCCATGTTTGCAAGTGTTTGCCCAGATCGTAATTAGATCATAATTATAAAAGCCCCCCTTTATCAAATAAATCATGTCATAGGAGCCACCGTTTTTGTTTTGCTATAATTCCTGGAATAGGCATTAACGTCTAGGAAGAAGCGAGAATAAAAGTCGTGGAAGCAGAAGAGATTGAAGTGCCCATTTAGTCCAGGTGTCAGCAGTTTTAGTCCAGGTGTCAGCAGTTTAATCTGCATTCAGTGAGGTCCCAAGCCTCTTGATGATGAACTCCTGTTTATTCTTTTCCTGCCACATTACTTTGAGCCGATGGTTCTCAATGTGTAGTCCCGGGACCAGCAACCAGCAGCACCAGCAGCAGCAGCATCTGAGTCCCTGTTAGAAATGCAAATATTCAGCTTTACTCCAGACCTTCTAAATTAGGAACTCTGTAGGCTGCGCCCTTTGTGTGGTCAGTGTTTCAGTAACACTGATGTTCACTTCAGGTTAGAACCACTGCCTTGGGCAGTTGGCTTCTATACTTTATGAGGTAGTGCTGAAGTTGTTAAATATCCTTGAGTCTGCCCCCTCAAATCAAATCTGGCTCTTCTGCTGCTGTTTTAGCTCTGTGACTTTAGCTACATTACTTAATTTCTCTGTATATCATTTTCCATGTGCATGAAATGGAGATATTAATAGTACCAACCTTGTAGATATGTTGTAAGGATATCAGTCAATGCATGTTAAATACTTAAAACAATATCTGGTAACTACTAAAGGCCAATTGCAAAGTAGATAAGCATATTGGCAATATTTACATGTTATTTATAATTTTTAATCCTTTTTGGTTTGTTTTTTTGTACTGGTTTATACATTCTTTTGAGGCAAAAATTATAGTTTACAGTTCTATACCCCTATAGAACTGAGCATATCATTACTATTACCATCATTTATTGAATGCTTACTATGTACCAGGTAATGTGCTAAAAGCTATAATTTTATTTAATCCTTGGAAGTCTATTAACTAGATATCATTCTCTTTTTATAATAAATACCTTTGTTTGTTTGAAGTATTCTGCTGATTCCTCATACTGAAAGAGAAGACTGCATTAAAATGTCCATTGCAATTATTTTGCATTATTTCAAAAAATTGTTAATATCATAACTGCTAATGAGTCTCAACCATTACTTACATAAAGATGTCACACAAATTGTAGATCTTTTGTAGCCTAATTATTTGAGTTGTATAGAATTTCTGCATACCCATGTATTTATATATCTCATTAATTTGTTATAAAGAGCAAAAAAATTGTTAATGTTGAGTCAAATTGCCTGTAAATGACTTAAGGAATATGTTAATGATCTTGCACCAAATGAATAATTATAAAGCAGGTGCACTTGAGATATGATCATTTAACTGACAGCAAACAGCTTCTAATGGCTTCAATAACCAAGATAATGGTGATATTAGAGAAGCCTGTTAAACTCATCGTTCATACCCACCATTTAATACACAGGAGAACTTCAGCTGGAATCTCATGAAGATACATTTTCCTGCTTATTTAAATATCAGTTAATTTAAACACATACACACAAAAGTCAAAACTCCATTATTTATAATATGCCTTTTTCTTTAAAAAAGCTACATTCTCTTGTAATAAAAACCATGGCTGAGTGAAATATTTCTGTATATTTTTATGGGAGTCGTCCTTTTGCTGTTCATTCCTCCAAACCTACCATATCATTAGCGGCTGAAAGGCACAGGAATGGGGAAAACCAGCAGTACAAGTCTCGGACTAAGGTCCTACATGGTGACTGCCGCCATGTTCCTCAGGTTCCAAAGGGAAAAGAGGCAGTGGCTATTGGCAAAGTAGATGGCATTTCAATTTTCTGTGTTTAGGACTCTTAGTTGAGATGAACATGGCCCACACCTCTAAAAACAAACCAAACTCATACCGATGGATACAAATATAGGGGAAAAAATGTTGCTGGTGTCTGCCAGAAAAAAGTAATTTATTTACTCAAAATTTGAAAAGTCCAGGGTCATATCTGTTTTCAGCCATGACTAGACCAGGTGCTCAGCACTTTCTTCTGCCACTTGTTTCTTCGCCAGACCATCTCTCTCATAATGTTGGGTTTAGGTTTAGGGTTAGGGTAGGGTTAGGGTTAGGGTTAGGGGCAAGGTAACCAGAGGGCACCCCACCCGCACCTCAGTGATCCTCATTAGCTAGCCAGCTTAACAATCTTAGCAGAACACTGGATTCTTCCCTGTTTGATCTGGCAGAAAAATTGTGGTGAAGAATTTGATTGGCCTAAATTGGGTGGTGTGCCTACCTCTATATACAGGAATGGAAAATAGGACAATTGCTTTTGAACCCAAACATGGAATCACTACATCATATGAAAGCAGAGTTTCACTTACCAAAAGAAATGGGAATGGATGCTGAGCACCCCAAAACTACAGATTCCCTCACTTGTGGGCTACCCAGCATATACGCATTCCTCTTTTTTTTCTTAAATACTTTTAAATACATAATACATAGCAACCTCCATGTAGCTTTTGAAAGTACACACTCATTCTCTGATCTATCATTCAAATTCTTCATCTCTTTCCAAATTCAGGATTTTTCTGGTTTATGTGCATTCTGTCCTCAGATAAGGACATGGCTGCTCATTGTATGGCCACCTATTGTTTATGGCCTGATCCCTTTTTAAGACACGTTTCTTGCAACGCAACATTCATAACACAAGATTTTTGTAGTCTCCAGCATTCCTCTTTAAAAGTGACCGGTCCAGCCCAGGACTATACCATTTTTGCTCTCAAACAATGTCTTCAGAGTTCCATCTCTTATAAGTCTCTCCCCATATGGTGGGCTTCAGGCTATTGATACCCAAGTCTCACATCCTAATAGCTTAGCAGCCTCAGAGAAAGGAAGTTGAGAAGTAAATGAAATTATGCTCATGAAAAACAGATCGATGTCTAGAATATAGATTTTACTTAATAAATGATGGCTTCATATATTGCAACTCCTGTTTTTCTTTGATCATCATCATCACCACCATCATCATTATCATCAACATCATTGATAGTTTCGGACAGGTAAATCCTGGGATTTGCTTATTTAGCTTATGTGATCTCCCCTGTGGTAGGAGAGAAAGGACATGGAGTCATGTAACATCCCCCCTCCTTCTCCCCATCCCCCTATCAAACCTAGAGAATGGGTTACCCGAGGCTAAATGGGGTCTTTTTCTAGATGAAGGAATACCAGATGCCAGGCAAGCAAGAACAACATATGTCCATTACAGTTCCCTTATACACTACGTGACCCTTTCCTTGAATATTTGATTTTGCTAAAGAGTCTTACACTTGTTCAAATTTGCAAAGTTTTCTGATGCTAAATTTTGACGCTCCGGATAACTAACCTTCATTGGACTAATTTAAGACATGAATGTTTGAGAATATTGGTAATACTATAATATTATTAGATTTGGAAATTGATATCAAAATGTGTGTTCCCAGATTCACAAGCTTCAGCTAAATTATATATCAAGTTATTGTTATTTAGGAGCTGATTTATAAGTCATTTTCCAACATAACTTTGGTTTAACTTACTTAAAATGTAATACTATTTTGACAGGCAAAATTCATATAGAAATATGACCTACAC
The DNA here is from genome assembly GCA_029593785.1 of Cabassous unicinctus. Classification (NCBI taxonomy): domain Eukaryota; kingdom Metazoa; phylum Chordata; class Mammalia; order Cingulata; family Chlamyphoridae; genus Cabassous; species Cabassous unicinctus. The sequence continues at coordinate 8,364 of JAQZBX010051918.1, read as the reverse complement.
ATATAGTCTCCCTCTTTTTCAAGTATAGTCTTAAGAGTTACTTAAACTATGATACTACAAGGAAGAGGGAAGAAAAACAGCAGTATTGTGAAGATATCTGCTCCGAAGCATAATAAAACAGGTGTACCTTAATAGGTCTACCAGGAATGTTTTAGCTGTTAGCATTGTTTAAATGCTTCTGCTGAGAAACCATGTTTTCATAACAAGGTTGGTGAGTATTAAACCTGTGATAGTTCTTTCTGGGATTACTATAATTTACAAAAACAATAAAAACCTGCTAAAACATTTATGTATTTTTAAATGTTGTAATCTAGGGATCCCACTGATATTTGTGGTGAAAGATTTGCCCAAGGCTACATAACCCTGCTTGTACATTGCCAGGACTGCAATCTGTTTTATGACAAAACAGATTCATTTATCTCCAAATAAATAAATTACTTTTGTGAACATTTAGAAACATTTGCATAATTAGGCTGTAAGATCTTAGCAGTCTTTTTCATAATAATTAAACTAATCTAATCTTGGACAGGGTAAACAGACTTACTAGGATGAGAGCAGCCTTCAGGCAAGGAACTTACCGCATTCTACAGGAACTGTAAGGCTGATGATGTTTGTTAATTATGCAGAGCTTTTACTCCCCAGTAATAGCAGCGTTTGTATTGCCTGAAGCTTAGATAGCTACTCCCAGGCACATAAAATTAGACTCTGCTTTTTTGACATTCTCTCTCTAAAAAAAAAAAAAGAAAAACAACAAAGACGATAGTTCAAAATGATTATATGCTTTCAACAAGGAGGGCATTAGCTTTCCACTGATGGATCTTGGATCTGCATACAATTGGCCCAGTCTTCTGTCATGTGATCTTGATTCTCTTTAGATCTGGAGCTGTTCAGACTGTGTACAGCTACACAGAGCTGAGGCTTAATAAAAGAGCAGCAAAATGAATAACTACATTTCAGTCTTCAGAACTTCCTGGAGTCCCAAGTTTTGTTAAAAAAAAAAGGCACTTTAGCAAATAAATCATTCTAAAGGCTGCTTATTGTCAGAAGAGAACAGTGTAATATAGAAATCATGAAAATGAATATTTTGCAAAATTTCAGTTTGTTTTTTTTTAATAGTTTCTTTTTCATACAGTTTGGTTCATGTGGTGGTTATGAGAATTTAGCTGGAGGGAACCACTTTCTGTTTTTCTGGTCATAACCAGTATATCTATCTTAAGAACGAAAAACTTAAAAATAGTCTGTCAAGCAAATAGATGAATTTCACCAAATTAATTGATAAAAATTTCAAGTAAATGCCTATTACATCTTTCATTGCTAAAGAAATATTCTCCTGTACAAATTTTTGAAAGTGAATCCAAGTCACTAATGATTCCAAAATGAAATCCTAGGAAAATAAGCAAATAAAGTTTATCGGTGGAGTAGATGTTCATTGATGCCACTGGTAACACAGCAATATTTAATTCATTTATTATCTTTCATATGAAATGTTAAATAAAATTTGATTGCAATAATAATACTCATCAGAAGAGGGACCATATTATCTGTCTTTTATACTTTCATTTTTGCCCTTAATTTATTCATTTTTTAAGAAATAACTTATTTTCACTTGTATTTAGATGGGCTTCTAGAAAGATTATTTATTATTGAAATGTTTAACCCTCATAGTGCATTTAATTAAAATATCACAAGCCTCTCTCTCCATGGGAAGACATTTGTGATGTCACAAGCATGGGGCTTCTGAGATTGACAATCAGGAACTAGAAATTAAGGATTAAAAAGTGTCATGCAAGTTCTAATTTTCGGGGTGGTAAGAGGGAAAGATAATGTTAAAGGAAGCAATTTCAATAACTTAGAAGTTCATCAAAATGTTTCTTGGAAATATTGGCTTAAAGTCACCCATTTAGCCATGAAACATGGTTTTAATTAAAATATACTGCTCCTATTATGTTTAATTTTTTTAAATCCCTCACATATTATATTAAGCTTCTATTTTTCTCTTTTGCTACTTTCAGAAATCACAGACATAAAAGACTATAAGTCCTATAATCACTTTTCTTTTAATTCATTGAGCATTTATATAAAATGAATATTAAAGTTGAACTTAATTTGTCTAATAATTTTACTCTCTATTATCACAATTCTGTTGAACAATTAAAAATACTAATTTTATATCCTGTTTGAACAGTAAGAGCACATGACCTTCATTAAGGATTATATTTTTCCAGAATTTATGGTAACTGAGTTATAGAAATTAATTTATCTGCCTTTGTTACAAAGGAGTACTAGGATAGGACTCTGGTCTACTAAATTCCAAAGTCTAGGTTCTCTGTTTTACTGCCTTTTTTGGGAAGACTTCAGTCACTCTCCTTCAAATTGTTTTTGAACACCATGATTGGTTAAATAGTGACCTCTGAACTTTTATTGATCTTACACTTCTACTTGTAAAACTTTCTGGAGGGACTTTATGTCCATCACTAACATACACAGGCATATACATTTGAAATTAGATACACGTACTAATATATCATTAATAATACAAATACAAAAACAGAAATTAAAAAAGAATGAGATAAATATGAAATACAATTTTAAACATCTAGATTCATAGGGTAGAAAAAGAATCTAATACTTAAAGCATTTGAATTTTAAGCATTTTTTGAACCCAGGGAGAAATGTAAACAGATTGAATCTCAAAGTTCTTTTGCCCTCATCTCCCTGCCCTGAAAATTAGGAACTTATATATCCCAGCTACTGATTGTTGTAGACCATTCATTTTCTATAGGTCTCTGATGTTTCCGCACATATTACAGGCAGAGGCACTGCTTACCTTTTGTCAAGACCATCATTACAAAGATATTCGTAAACGCCCTTGGAAGATGGACATATTGTCTCCATCCAGATTAAAGGGCAAATTGTTTGCCGTCCAGTGGTCCAGTGTAATAAAGATAATTTCTCACTCTGGGGCAAATGTTGGGCAGTTTTGCTTGAATTCCATTATGAAAGATTGAAGCTTCCTAAGGTTGGGTTTCCTCAGCTGTGACACAAACCTGCTGAATACGCAGCATCCATCTGGACTGCTTCACATCGCCTCAGAGGAACCTGGGGAGTGATGGAGGACTGATGTAAGCATGAGGTGCATACTGCCTATGGTGCTGTGGATACTAAAGTCCTTTGTCTCTGATCCAGGGGTCTTATGTTTTCTGCCAGTATCTGTGAAAATTTGGAAGTCTTTTTACTGGACAAGTAGGGTAAAACATCAGACTCTTCAGTCTGGACGCTGGTCCAGGAATCAACAAAGCTCGACATTGTTAATTAATTGAGCTTGGAGATTGAGAGTTACGGTCCACAGGAAATAGCTTTAAACTTTCAGAGTCCAAATGTGAACACAAAACCCTTATAAATAATATCAAAATACATTTAAATGAGCATAGAAAAATAACTGGTGGGTTATAAGATACAATAGAGGTGAAAATCCAATAACTGAATCTGTTTGAAAAAGAGGTTTGGTTTTATTTGAAATCAAATATCTTGGAGAAGCTCCTCAGCCTTTAGTTTTATCACAAAAGCTGCTAATTTATAGTACTGCTAAGAAATGAAACTTCTGAGTAAATAAATTTTATCACAAGAAAAAAATCTTTCACAAATACTGTTAAACCTCAGCTCATAGTCTTCCATCAAGATTCACTAGTCAATATTAAAACATATATAATTATGAGAAAGAATGTTAACATAGAAAGTAATACTATACAGGGATTACAATTTTTATAAAGCAAATATACAAGGGTTATAATCTTCTGTCTCTACAATACCATTAGTATCTAATTTCTCAAAGTATAATATACACTTATGGCAAAGTCCATTTTTATCAGTAGGGGAAGTAAAGCATATTTCAAAGTCTTTTCTACAATTTTGAATTTTTGTCCAACTTATTGCCCATTCTGATTAAATCGCCATTGTTTACCTTGTAAAATGCTTGATGAAAGCCCTTTACTAGAAGTAGATCTTCCATTTTCCCATCGTTTGCCTGTGCTTGCAATATGAGTATTATTGCTATTCTTTTAAATCCATTGTCTACTTTGTGTGAGTTAGTGTACTCAAAATTAGGTCCTACAACCCATAAATCCAGGTGTTCCGGCAAACACACTGCAGAATGGTATCCTATGCTAAAATAAAACAAAGGAGTTAGCCCTTCCCACATGCACCATCTACCCTGAGACGGCTGTTTGCCTCACACTCATTTCTCATATTCCTTAAAGGGCTTATGACCATCTGACAGAGAAATTGAGTGACAGTGTCAGGGCCAATCCAAATATTTAAAAATAATAAAGTTTAATTTCTTTCTTATCTTAGGTAAAAATGAGTAAAACGTTTCCTATTTTCTTCCTGCAACTCTAATGAGTTATCTTTTATACAGTTCGGTTCTGCATCTCATTTGGAAATCACTAAGATACAGGTGTGTCAGTCATCAGTTAATTTATTCTTAGATTTATTCCCTGACCTTTGTTCCCCTCTTTAACCACATTGAGCTACATTTTGAAGGCCTCCTTACTCTGCCTTCAGAAAATCTTGGCCATAGGAGGGTAGGAGTTGGAGAGAAGTCAAGATATTTCACCCCCACTTTTGGCTTCCTTTGGTGTCCCTGCAGTAAGTGAGTCTTCTCTGTGCCTCTAAATCCTGTTGGATTTTGCTTCTACCTCCTTAGTTCCAGCTCCCAGCAGAGGGCCCTCCTACTCCTAGCTTTAACAATCATAAACTTGTCTACTTCTAAATTCTTGGTAACCCCATTCCCTTCCATTTCCCTCCAGCCAGAGAAGTTTTAGCTACTTTTTGCTGCTGCTAATCTCTGGATTGCCTTCCAACCTATTTTAGTTATCCCTCATGTTAAAATCCTTCTTTGTAAGATTTAAAGTGGATTCTGTTTTTCTCACCAGTCTCTGAGTCATAAAGCAGAGTGTATTAATTAAAGGTTACTCGACTTCTAACAGGTTTGTTTAGGTAACATGGTGAGAATATGACCAGCTGAAGTGAAGATGGAAATGCTTAAGGATATTGAAATAAGTGGATGAAACAGCTACTCCGATGACCCAACTTGCTTAGTTGGATCCCATGGAGAAGGATTCAAGGATCTTCATTAAGAGAAAATCCACTCTGTCACAAAGCCAGGAAGAGTATCTGAAATCTCTCCACTATCAAACCATAGTTCTTAAAGAAGTAATAATGCCAAGATTCCACTACTCTTTCCACAGCAAACTCGAGAGGTCTTAAGCTGACCGAAGCACCAATAGACTGGTCTCTTCTGGGGCACCATAAGCCACCAGTGAACCCCAGTATTGCTGTACCAATACATTGACCATCTCATTTACGTGAATTAAAGAAAGCAAATCAGGAATGAGGATTACTGGGAAAGCAGTTGAGAAATATGTCAACTATATAATACTGAATGAAAAATGAAAATTCTAATTTAAGAAGAAACCAAATAACTGTGCTCTATTTGTTTCACAAACTATAGCAGGACATCTTATCAATGAGACTCCCATAGATTTAAAATATCTGTCTCAGTCAGAGAACCACTGAACAGTATAGATGACATAAACAAAACCCTACTATTGAATCACCCTGTTTAATTTCTTCCTAGGCACTTGGTCAAGGAAGCAAGGCATTTGTAACTACTCAAAAATGCTTCTTGTGAACGTTTGTTAAAATCAGGATAAGGTAATGGCACGTTGAACGTATGAGAAAAAACTTTGCTCTGATTACATGGTAATGCTCTTTATCCTTTCACCCTGATATTTTATTTGAGCGTCTGCTATGTGCAAGGCCTTGTCCTATGTGCTGGGAATACAACGAGGAAATAAATAAGATCCTGACTCTTAAGAAGCTGCCATAGAGGGTATGCTATTATTTTGTTCTCTTAAAATGAGCAATGTTCTAGTGGTGCAAAATCACCTTGTATTTTGTGTCTGTTGCTTTTGGTTGGACAGCATCTCTGAAAATGCCAATATTTTCATTGTTTGAAGGTACAGCTTTCTATCCTGTAGCTGTTTGACAAAACCATTAGCATTACGGCTTGGTACACATTAGTTTCAGCATTGATTTTGATTCTAGAGTCTTTCTAGAAAGACTGGATATATTTTCAAATTATCTCTAGCCTTTGCCAGTAGAAAAATAGTTTCTTCTTATGGACATTTATTCTACTCTCTCTGATGCTTGATTTTCTTTGAAAATATCCTAGCAAACTGACAGTTTGGCCCAATGCTCTCCATTTCCTCTGTAAAACATATTAATCAATGCTTCTGTATTCTTATAGGTTATTCTCAGGAATGCACCCACATTTCTCCTTCTACTGATTGTGTTGCATGAGCCATGTATGTGTTTCCAAACCTGTATATGTCTGTTATACTTTTATAGTAATTATAAAATATAATTAAACATTATATAAATGAAATCTATATGTATAAAAACCCTTGTTATTCCTGTGAAAACTAGAATGTCCTGGGAAGACTCCATAAAAATGAATTGCCAAATATTTTGCTTTGGAATTAAGTATATTGAAGACAACTGTAAAGATTTTTTGTGTCAGAGGATTATAAAAATCTGAAAGTATTCTGTCCTCAGATTTCTTTACAAACATTTCCAAGTTTTTACTTTAGAAGTACTTTCAAGTTGTTATCTATACATTAGTAGTTTGATCACCAAATTTATACTCAGAAGACCTTGGTTCTCTATCAATAAAGTAATTGTTTATTTGTAGCTTTTTAATAAAGTAAAATATCTAAGATATTTAACTGAATTTTCAAACAACCAAGTAACACAAGCTTAATTTTGTGAAACAACTGGGCTTTTATAGTAGTTCTCAGAAGAAAATACCTCCCACAAAATTGTATTATCTTTGAAAGTATATTTTCTTTATCTTTGAATGAAGTGACCTTTTAATAAATATTGAATGAATGGACAATAGATTTTAACCCGTATTTTAGGAATTGTGTTACTATCATTTTAGGGAAAGGTAAAGAAATATTCATTTTGGAAAACTAATTTAGAATTGTTCTGTGTATGCTGGCAATCATTGATGTGTATGTGATTAATTGTCTCTAATTCTCTTTTTCCCTTCTGTCATTTTCTTCAGATTGAACATTGTCCTCTGATCTAAATTAAAGGTTATATTGGAATATAGTCTTTGTAGATAAAACATTGCCAAGCACTATAATATTAGTAGTGCAAACATATTTATATAAACTATTCTTTATACTAAATTGAAGTGTGATTTCATCAATTCCAGCACCTGCCATCAGCCCCTCGGAATCAGTAAATGAACTTCCTCAAAAGCCATGTTTTTTTTGTAAGATTTCCAACATACCAGTTCACTTAAAAGAAAAGAAAGCCTTGGAAAGTAAATCCATGAATTCAGCACACTAATCAAAATGCACTTGGCACTTTTCCTGTGGCCACCCCAGGGAAAATATGTCTGCCACTCCACAGCAAGCATAAAATTTCATCCTGACTTTGAGGCAAAACACCAATGTAATTGACATGTACTACTAATCAGATGAGTATAACACATGATAATATCTTTTCCTCTGTGACAAGAGTGATATGCTTCAATGGTTATCACAGCATTCACCAGGCTACCCTCTTTATATGCACATAGGTGTTCAAGTAATGCATTTTGCAAACCAGCGCGAGGCACTCCATCCATATGTGGTTAAATAATTGAAGCAATTGTCATGTGAGTTGCTGGTCACCACATCTGTGTATTTCTTTAGGCTGCAATCAGCACCATGTGTTCTGCCAGATGATGGTTTATGATACCACAAGGTATTTCTGATGGTCTGAGTGGGGGTGCAGGCCCCATGTTAACTTCATCCTGCAGCATGACATTGAGAAGCAGGAGGAGATGACATGGTGACCAAGGAAACACTCTCCTGAAGTGCTCCACCCATGTCCCTGGGTTAACAGACACAGAGGGATAAGAAGTGCACCTTCCTCCAAACACCACAGACATTTCTAGACTTAATGAAACCCTCTAATGGCATAGCAACTTGCAAATTTCTTATAATTGAACTGTCTATTATGTTATCCATTGGTGAATATTTTAAGTTTTTTTGCTTAAACATATTATTTTACTTAGGTGCTAATTTCTTGATTTTACAGTTAATATCTGATTCATAATAGAGGGAGCATTACTGTTCTTTTAATTAATAATGTGCTTCTATAATTTCATTAAATCATAAATGTTGTGCTATCATCATCACCATCCATTATCAAAAGTTTTCCATCACCCCAAACAGAAACTCCATACATATTGAGCAATAATTCTCCATCCCCTCCTTTCCCCAGCCCCTGGTAACTTTTTTTTTTTTTTTT
>JAQZBX010051917.1:0-19260 GCA_029593785.1 Cabassous unicinctus | reverse complement strand
AGGAAGAAGTAAACTTGCACTATTTGCTGATATATCTAGTCCTATATCTAGAAATTCCTGGAAAATCCACAACAAAGCTACTAGAAGTAATAAGTGAATTCTGAAGTGTTGGGATACAAGATTAATATGCAAAATTCAATAGCATTTCTATACACTACTGATGTGCAATCTGAGGAGGAAATCAGAAAAAGAATTCTATTATAATAGTGACTAAAGAAATCAAATATATAGGAATAAACTTAACCAAACACATAAAGGACCAGTATTCAGAAAATTACAAAACATTGCTAAAAGAATCAAAAGAAGTCTTAAATGAAAGGGAGGACATTTCATGTTTATGGATTGGAAAAATAAATATCATTAAAATGTCAATTCTACCTAAAGTGATTTATAGATTCAACAAAATCTCAATAAAAATCTCAACAGCTATTTATGCACAAACTGAAAACACAATTACCAAATTAATTTGGAGGGGGTCCCTGAATAGTCAAAGAAGTTTTTATAAAGGAAGAATGAATTTGGAGGCCTCATCCTTCCTGACTTTAAAACATATTGCTCAGCTAAGGGGTAAAAGCAGTGTGGTACTGGAATAAAGACAGTACCAATGGATTGACCAATGGAAACAAATTGAGAACTCAGAAATAGACCCTCACATCTACATTCAAATTATTTTTGACAAGGTTGTTAAGCCCAACCAGCTGGGCCAGAACTCTCTCTTCAACAAGTGGTGCTGAGAGAACTTGATAGTCATACCCAAAAGAAAAGAATAAGGACCCCTATCTCACACATTCAAAAATAATTAACTCTAAGTGGATCAAGGGCCAAAATATAAAATCAACAGCCATAAAACTCCTAGAAGAAAATATAGGAAAACATCTTCCAAGATATTGTGGTAAGTGGCATTTTCTTAAACCTTAAACCAAAACCAAAAGCAGCAAAAGAAAAAAAAGTAGATAAATAAGACCTCCTCAAAATTAAACACTTTTCTACCTCAAAAGACTTTGTCAACAGGGTGAAAAGTCAGCAAACTCAATGGGAGAAAATATTTGGCAATCCCATATCTGATAAGGGTTTAATATCAATGATATATAAAGATATCGTACAATTCAACAATGAAATGACAAACTACTCAATTAAAAAGCAGACAAAAGTTTTGAAAAGGCAATTATCCAAAGAAGAAATGCAAATGGCAAAGAATCACCTGAAAAAATGTTCAACTCCATTAGTGATTAGGGAAATGCACATCAAAAATACAATGAGATATCATTTCACACCTATTAGACTGGTCCCTATTAAAAATTCAGAAAACTGTAAATATTGGAGAGGATGTGGAGAGACAGGAATTTATTGTTTTGGGGGTATGTGGAATGGTACAGAGTCTGTGGAGAAGTGTTTGGCACATCCTAAGGATGTTAAATATAGACTTGCCATGTGACCCAGCAATACCATTACTTCATATATAACCAGGAAAACTGAATGCAATGTCACAAGCAGATATCTGCACACTAATGTTCATAATGGTGTTATTCACAATTGCCAAAAGTTTGAAACAACCCGGGTGTGCATTAACAGATAAATGAATACCCAAATTGTGGTGTAAACACATGATGGAATATTATGCAGCTGTAGGAAAAATGAAGTCATAAAGCATATGACCACATGAATGAATCTGGAGGACATAATATTGATTGAAACAGGCCAGACACAAAAGGACAAATACTGTATGATTGTGCTTTTATGAACTAAACATATTATGTAAACACTTGGAATTAATAATTAGAATATAGGTCACCAGAAAATAGAATGAGGGTAGAGAATGGAAAGCTGATATTTAATCTGTGCAGAAGTAGTTAAAAGGTTTTTTTTATTCTCTGGAAGTGAATGGCAATGGTGAGAGCATTTCATAGTGTTTGTGACCAGCAGTGTTATTATAAGGGTATGAGAGTGGCCAAAAGAGAAAATCTAAAGACATGTATATTACTAGAAATAAAGCAAAAAAATGTAACATGGGTCCCTATAACATAGTGAAACCACATGTAAAATACAAATATGGGTGATATTGCATATATATATCTGTTTTACAAAATATAAATGCAAATATTCTAGAGAAAAGGAAACAGAAAAGCAGGTATGTACAGAAGGGGAAGCATAGAGAGATTGGGAGGTTATGAGTTTTGTTTGATTGGTTTTTTGTTTTTTATTTTTTCTGTAATAATGAAAATGCTCTAAACCTGATTGAATTGATGAATGCAAAACTATGAATTATATCAAATACCATTGATTGTACACTTTGGATGGATTCATGCTTTATTAATATGTATCAAAAAATTTAAAAAATAATGTGAAGAAGAAATATGAACAATTCTGATTGACATTAACATTGTAACAAAAATGAAACAGGTCGGTGATATGGAACATGTACGAAGGCAGTATTAGTGAAGAGACCGCATAGCACTCTCTAGGACATTTTATTATTACTACCTCTCCTTAGATAAATGAGAAGCTGGTTTTAGAAATTTGTTTTTGTAGGGAAAATAAAATTTAAATACTTGAGTATTAAGAATGATTATGGTTTTCTTACTAAGAATTTGAATTTACATCTGCATGGAAATGAAGGCTTTCATTTTTCATTAATTTCCTAAATTTAGTGGATTTTTAAACTATGAATACAGTTTTGGAAATATTCCTAGGAAAACCTTGTGAGATATATAAACCTATACTGATAGATATGTATGACAATACATTTCCTTTCATTAAAATATACAGTTGTATAAGGTGTGAGATAGGGGTCCTCTTTTTAATTTTGGGTATGGCTATCCAGTTCTCCTAGCATCATTTTTTGAACAGACTGTTCTGGTCCAGCTGGGAGGACTTGACAACCATGTCAAAAATCACCTTTTTTTGTTTTTTTTAATGATTTTTAAATTATTTTTTGTTTTAAAAAAACTTTAGATTACATAAATGCTACATAAAATAGGGGATACCCATATGCCCCACTCCCAAACTTTCCCACAATAACAATATCCTTCATTAGTTGGTACATTTGCTACAATTGATGAATACATATTGAATCATTGCTCCCAAACATGGGCTTTAGTATACATTATGGTTTACAGTCTGTCCCACACAATTTTGTAGGTTATGACAAAATATATAACAGCCTATATCCATCATTGCAGTGTCATGCAGGACATTTCCAGTGTCCCCAAAATGCCCCCATATTACAACTATTCTTCCTTCTCCCTCTCTCCTGAACCTCTGGTGGCCATTACTTCCAAATCAATGATAAAAGTTCTTCCATTGCTAAAATAACAATGTCTATAGTAGAATAATTAGTCTACTTTAGTCCATTGTTCATTCCCCAATCTTGAAAAATTTGGGAGGGTGATGCCTCTAATTGAGAGGGGCCTTAGATACCATGGGGCAGATGGATGGAACTATCTATCTTGCAGTTGAAGACACTTTCTGTTCTTTGGGATGAGTGTTGCCCATCATCATTACTTTGTTAGTTGTCCTGAAAATACAACAAATTAAAAAATAATTTGAAATAAAAATTTTATGCATTGTGTCTTTCATCATAGAAAGAGCTGTTGTCTTGTATGTACAGTGATATTTTCTTCCACATATTCCCCCAGTGTCTTATTGTTTCCATTTCATCTTAAAAGAAGCTTTAGGTTACAGAAAAGTCACATAGATTATATAGGGGATTCCCATATAACCAACAATGTCCCCCTTTACCCCTTTCCCCTGTTAATAGTATTTTACACATGGATGGTATATTTGTTAGAATTGATGTACAAATTTTGAAACATTGCTTATATCCATGGCCAATGTCTTATATTATGATTTATTGTAATGCATAAGGGTCAACCCTGGGAAGGCTGGCCAAATACTTTTTCTTACTTTTACTTTATTTTGTACATTTAATAAGTGAAAATATAAACAATTAAAAAATAAAAAGTAAACACAGATGAATAAATATATACATTTCTCAATTAAATGTACTGGATACATATAAAAAACTTTTGAATCAAACATATGTTACACAATATATTTGGTTCATAGTAATGCATTCATACAATATTTGTCCTTTTGTGTCTGGCTTGCTTTGCTCAACATAATATCCTCCAGGTTCATTCATGTTGTCATTTGCTTTATGACTTCATTTCTTCTTACAGCTGCATAATAATCCTTTGTGTGACTAGACCACAGTTTGTTTATCCATTCTTCTGTTGATGGACACCTGGGTTATTTCCAACTTTTGGCAATGGTGAATAATGTTGCTATGAACATCGGTGTGCAGATGTCTGTTCATGTCACTGCTCTCAGTTCTTCTGGGTATTTACCCAGTAGTGGTATTGCCAGGTCATGTGGCAAGTCTATATTCAATTTCTTTAGGAACTGCCAAACAGTCCTCCAGAGAGGCTGTACCATTCTGCATTCCCACCAATGGTGAAGAAGTATTCCTATCCCTCCACATCCTCTCCAACACTTGTAGCTCTCTGTCTTTTTAATGCTGGCCATTCTGATAGGTGTGAAATGATATTTCATTGTAGTTTTGATTTGCATTTCCCTGATCATGAGTGATGTTGAACATTTCTTCATTGAGCTTTGCCATTTATATTTCTTCTTTGGAGAAATGTCTATTCAAGTCTTTTGCACTTTTTTTAATTGGGTGGTTTGTGTATTTATTGTTGAGTTGTAACATCTCTTTATATATCCTGGATATTAAACCCTTACCAGATATGTGATTTCCAAATATTTTTTCCATTGAGTTGGCTGCCATTTCACCCTTTTGACAAAGTCCTGTGAGGTGCAAAAGTGTTTAATTTTGGGGAGGTCCCATACATCTATTTTTGTTGTTGTTGCACATGCTTTGGGTGTAAGGTCCAAGAAACCACCACCTACTACAAGGTCTTGAAGATGTTTCCCTACATTTTCTTCTAGTAGTTTTATGGTCCTGCCTTTTATATTTAGATCTTTTATCCATTTTGAGTTGATTCTTACATAGGGGGTGAGATAGGGGTCCTCTTTCATTCTTTTGGTTATAGATATCCAGTTCTCCCAACACCATTTGTTGAAGAGACTGTTTTTTCCCATTAGTGTGGGCTTGGTAGGTTTGTAAAAAACCAGTTAATGTATAGGTGAGGGTTTATTTCTGGGTTCTCAATTCTATTCCACTAATCAGTGTGTCTATCTTTATGCCAGTACCATGCTGTTTTGACCACTGTAGCTTTGTAGTATGTTTCAAGGTCAGTCAGTGAAATTCCTCCCACATTGCTCCTCTTTTTAAGAATGCTTTTGGCTATTTGGATGCACTTACCCTTCCAGATGAATTTGGTAATTACCTTCTCTAATTCTGTAAAGTAAGCTATTGGAATTTTGACTGGTACTGCATTGAATTTATAAACCAGTTTGGGTAAGAATGACATCTTCATGATATTTATTCTTCCAATCCATGAACATGGAATGTCTTTCTATTTCTTTAGGTCTTTTAAAAGTTCTTTTAGCAATGTTTTGTAGTTTTCTGCATATAGGTCCTGTACTTCTTTGGTTAAATTAACTCCTAGGTATTTGAGTCTTTTTGTTGGAATTGAAAATGAAATTTTTCCCCTAATTTCCTCCTTAGGTTGTTCAGCACTAGTGTACAAAAACATTATTGATTTTTGCATGATGCTCTTGTATATTCTTACTTTGCCAAACTCATTTTTTAGTGAAAGTAGCTTTGTTGTGGATACTTCAGGATTTTCTAAGTACAGGATCATGTCATCGGCAAACAGTGAGAGTTTTACCTCCGCTTTTCCTATTTGGATACCTTTAAATTTTTTTTTCTTGTCTAATTGCCCTATCTAGAACTTCTAGTACAATGTTGAATAACAGTGGTGACAGTGGGCATCCTTGTCTTGTTCCCAATCTTAGAAGGAAAGCTTTCGACCTTTCCCCATTGAATATGTTGTTGGTTGTATGTTTTTCATTAATGCCTTTTACTATATTGAGGAATTTTCCTTCTATTCCTATCTTTTGAAATGTTTTTATCAAAAAAGGATGCTGGATTTTGTCAAATGCCTTTTCTGCATCTGTTGAGATGATCGTGTTTTTTTTTTTTCTTCTTCAATTTGTTAATGTGGTGTATTACATTGATTGATTTTCTTATGTTAAACCAGCATTACATACCAGGAATAAATCCCACTTGGTCATGATGTATAATTCTTTTGTTATACTGTTGGAATCGATTTGCAAGTATTCTGTTGAGAAGATTTGCATCTCTGTTCATTAGAGAGATTGGTCTATAATTTTCTTTTCTTGTAGAATCTTTACCTGGCTTTGGTATTAGGGTGATGCTGTCTTCATAAAATGTTGTGGGTAATTTTCCCTCCTCTTCAATTTTTTGGAAGAATTTAAACAGTATTGGTGTTAATTCTTTTTGAAATGCTTGGAAGAATTCACCTGTGAAGCCATCTGGTCCTGGACTTTTATTTGCTGGGAGACTTTTGATGATGAATTCAATCTCCTTAAATGTGATTGGTTTGTTAAGTTTTTGTATTTCTTGTAGTATCAAGGTAGGCTGGTTGTGTATTTCTAGAAATTTGTCCATTTCATCTAGGTTGTCTAGTTTGTTGGCATATAGTTTCTCATAATATCGTCTTATGATTCTCTTTATTTCTGTGGGGTCATTTGTAACTTCCCCCCTTTCATTTCTGATTGTATTTATTTGCATCTTCTCTCTTTTTTTCTTTGTTAGTCTAGCTAGGGGTTTGTCAATTTTATTGATTTTCTCAAAGAACCAGCTTTTGGTTTTGTTGATTTTCTCTATTGTTTTTCTGTTCTCATTTTCATTTATTTCTGCTCTAATCTTTATTATTTCTTTCCTTCTACTGGCTTTTGGATTGGTTTGCTATTCTTTTCCTAGTTTCTCTAGTTGTTCAGTTAAATCTTTGTGTTTAGCTCTTTCTTGATTTTTAATATAGGCTTTTAACATCCTAAATTTCCCTCTCAAGACTGCCTTCTCTGTATTCCATAAGTTTTGATTGATACCTTGTGTTCTCATTTTCTTTTGTCTCAATATATTTACTGATTTCACATGTAATTTCTTCTTTGACCTCCCGAATATTTAGGAATGTGTTCTTCAGTCTCCATACATTTGTGAATTTACTTTTTTCCTGTGTGTTATTGATTTCTAGTTTCATTCCGTTATGATCTGAGAAGGTGCTTTGTATAATTTTATTTTTTTTATATTTATTGAGAGTTGAATTGTGACCTAACAAGTGGTCTATCCTGGAGAAAGATCCATGGTAACTTGAGAAGTATGTATAACCTGCTGAGTTTGGATGCAGCGTTCAGTATATGTCTGTTAGGTCTAACGTGTTTATCAGATTGTTCAAGTACTCTGTTTCCTTGCTAATCTTCTTTCTAGTTGTTCTATCTAATGATGTTATCAGGGTGTTGAAGTCTCCAATGGTTATTGTAGAAATGTCTGTTTCTCCCTTCAGTTTTGCCAGAGTTTGTCTCATATATTTTGGGGCACCCTGATAAGGTGCATAGATATTTATGACTGTTACATCTTCTTGGTGGATTGTTTCTTTTATTAAAATATAATGGCCTTCTGTATCTCATAACTTTTTTGCATTTAAAGTCTGTTTTTTTCTGATATTAGTATAGCTACCCCTGTTCTTTTCTGGTTACTGTTTGCATGGAGTATCTTTTTCCAACCTTTCTCTTTCAGCTGGTTTGTATCCCTGGGTCTAAGGTGAGTTTCTTGTAAGCAGCATATGGATGGCCCATGTTTTTTTATCCATTCTATCAACCTGTAGCTTTTGATTTGGGAGTTTAATCCATTCACATTCAATGATATTACTTTAAATGCTCTATTTTCTTCCTCCATTTTATTCTTTGGTTTTCATATGTCATATTGTTTTTTTCTGTCTTTTTACTCTTTTGGTTATCCTTTCTGCTATTCTTTCTTCTGTACTCTCCTCCAAGCCTCTCTCTCCTGTCTTTTTCTTTCAGCTTCTAAGGCTTCCTTTAATCTTTCCTGCAAAGGTGGATTCCTTTTTGCAAACTCTCTTAGTTTCTGTTTGTTTGTGAATATTTTATACTCACCTGCATTTTTGAAGGACAGTTTTGCTGGATAAAGAGTTCTTGGAGGGCAGTATTTCTCTTTCAGTTTTGTAATTGTATCATACCACTGTCTTCTTGTTTCCATGGTTTCTGAAGAGAAATCTACACTAAGTCTTACCAGACGTCCCTTGTATGTGATTGTTTGCTTCTCTCTTGCTGCTCTGAGAATTTTCTCTTTATTTTTGACATTTGACATTCTGAATAGCATGTGTCTTGGTGTAGGTGTATTTGGATTTATTCTGATAGGGGTACAGTATGCTTCTTGGATATGTAAGTTCATTTCTTTCATGAGAGTTGGGAAATTTTCAGCTAATATTTCCTCAAATACTCTTTCTGCCCCCTTTCCTTTCTCTTCTCCTTCTGGAACTCCCATGACATGTATGTTGTATCGTTCTGTTTTGTCATTCTACTCTCTGAGGCCCTGCTCAATTTTTTCCATTCTTTTCTCTCTCTGTTCTTTTCTCTCAATTTAGCTGCTTCTGTCTTCAGTATCACTTATTCTTTCCTCTATGATTTTGAGTCTGCTGTTGTATGCCTCAAATGTGTTTTTACCTCACCTCTTTTTTCTTTCATTCCCATGAGCTCTATTACTTTTCTGTTGAGGATTTCAAATTCTTCTTTGTGCTCACTAAATGCCTTCTTGACATCATTTATCTCTTTAACTATATTGTCTTTCAATTCACTAATTTGATTTTGAGTTTTGTGTTCATCTCACTGATTAGTTCTCTCAAATTCTGCATCTCTTCTGGGACTTTGATGTATTCCATTTCTTAAGGCATGTCTTCTGTTTTCTTAGCATGGCTTATAATTTTTTACTGGTGTTTAGGCATCTGTTTAGGGTGTAGTTTACTCAGATGCTCAATATCATTCTCTTTTATAGGGATTTAGTGGCAGGAACCTGTGTGTTACCACAGCTCTTTGATTTTTGGTTTGACCTGGATTGTTAGGGTTGTCCTGCTGGTTGCTCAAAACTGGGCACAGGACCCAGTATTTGGTTGTAGAGTCACTTCCTAGGGCCTTGGGCTGGGAGGCCAGAGAGACGAGGAAAAGCCTCTCCTACTTATTTTTAATTTTCTTATGTGCACTTCCTTGGTCTGCCAGGAGATGGTGATCTTTGGAAGGTCTATATTCAATGCCTGGTTGGAGTGTATTTGTTGCAACACAGACCAGATCAATATGATAGGGCTTCCTGTCTGGAGGGTAAGAGCCTTGTAATTCAAATTTTCTGAGACAGTTCTTCAGTCTTCTCTGGCCTCCCCCTCCCTTTTCCCAGCTAGGAAATAATTCCACTCCCCTCTGAATCCTCAACAATCAGTCCCTGTTAATAAAGGAGGAGATTGTGAGGTTTGCATATCTTTAGCCCCTTGCAGGCTCCAAGGCAAACAATGGTGCAGCCCAGCGCATCCTGGAAAGGTTCTAGGGACACAGCAGACCAAACCTGCGAGTCAAAAGCTGAGTCTGCCCCAGGCTCTCTCTCCCCTCTCCTGTGGAGTCCTCAACAATTATTCCAGACTAGAAGATAGGGAGATTGCAAGGGTCAGATTTCTCCAGTCCATCCGGGGCTCCCAGGGCAAGCCACCATGTGGTCCCACCTTGCCTGGGAAGGCCTGTGGGGCACTGCAGCCCTAATTTGTCAGTCAGAACCTGAGTCAGCCTTATGCTCTGTCCTTCTCTCTCCCCTTTCTTGGGGTGGTGGATCCCTGGAGGCCCCTTTGTGTGTAGTCACAGGTCCAGGGGCGTGAAAATTCTAAAGAGTCTTTAGTGTGGGGCAGGGTGCCAGCAGCAGCAGTCACTGCTGGTTCTAACTCATGGATCTGTCATCATGATTTCCCTCTTTTGTCCCTCTCTCATCTGGGTGGTGTGCAGTCTTCACCTACTGTCCTAAACCCTGGAAGATCTTTTTTGGAGCTGTTTCAGCTTTTCCTCTATTTTCTGGAGAAGATATTCCCATGTCTTACTAATCCACTATCTTCCCAGAAATCCAAATACTTTTGATGTTCCAAAGAATCTACTTGGAAGCTATAAGGTCAGCGGGAGCAATGTCATTTTCTTTGCTCACATATCCTGATTGCAGCCAATGGGCAGCAACTGCACCTGTATAGTGGGGAAACAAATCTTATATAGGGCAGGACAGCACAAAGAGGGGGACTACCAAATTTAGAGCCTATGAAATGATTAACAGTGAGTGCTTACCTATGGGGGATTCCCAGAACAGTAAATCAAGGGATTTAGCAATTAACATTCTTTTGTAGCAGACTGATTGCTCTCTTGGTGCCAGTCTCTCCCCTGTTGAGGGTGAATGGGCCATTGGTCAATATGGTCTTCCCCCTTCCAGCCCTTGTGCAGGCAGTTCAAGGAAGGGGCATTCCTTCTATTTACCCTATGCTCCACCCCAATGCCTTTTCCATGATACAACCTGCCCATCAGTCTTCAGTGATATCTGAGCAGTCAGAGCATTGAGCACTCTAGCTATATACCACAACAGCAATAAAGTGAATTGCAAGAGATTAAAATTCCATCCCTTGTTGATAAGAGACTAATGAGTACATATTACAGATTTACTTTTGTTGTTTCATACAGACAGGGGCAGATTATGCTGGTTTAACAGTATACAAGCAACATTTTCATTAGTAGGCAACAAAATACAGGTAGGGGGGCTTTATGAGTGGATTTCTAATACAATACATTTTTCTCTTTCCAAATTTTTAAAGTTTTCTTTAGTGACATTAAAAATCAGTTTAGGCACAAGAACAGTCGACATTGAAACACATAGAGTTTCACTAGGAATGGAAGACCTCAGATTATTAACTGTGGTTTTATAAAAATGTTTTGGGTGACTTATTCCACATGCAGTTAAGATTCCCAAGCAGTGAGGCTGCAGAGGCCAGTAGTATGGTGAAAATGATTCATTTTCCCCCAGTTTTTAAAATTTGAGTCATAGGCAATAACAAAGTATCATTACTTTCCCTTTTGGGCAGCTGGCACTTTAACTCATAACTTTAGTGTCTGCATTGGTCCTGCTGTTAACATCTTAACTTGAGATGTGGCCACAGCCCACAGTGCTGAATTTAAACAGCCCATTTTTGTATGGATCCCTTCTCATCTTTAACTATTTCATTAAAAGGCCATTCATTTAAAAAAAAATAAAAATTGAAAACAATATCCTGGTCCATAGTCTAAAACTGCATGAGGTGACTGGTAAACATAATTTCTAGGTCACTGTCAATTTGGGCTGGCATCCCATATAGGACACTAATATTTTCTAGTTAGCAAATAGTAGCTGATTGGTTACAAGAGTCTCATTGCAGGGTATGCAGCAGTGAAAGCATACCTTGCCCATTCTGAGAACAGGAGGTTACTGATGTAATAGTCATTGGTGTGAACACAATGGTCCCTCATGGGTGATGTTCATGAGCTGTTGGTGAGTAAAGGCAGCTGGAAGTGCTGCCACAGGGTTCAGTAGCCATGATGTTCAATTCCCTGTGGAGCCACTCTGCTGCTTCTTGGGTCTCAATGATATGGCTCTGGATCTTTATGAGGGCATCTGCCTCAACAGTTCTGAAAGGGGTGTTAGAGGAGTTGGCAGGGACATGATAGACAGTTACCTGCTGCTGCTGGCAGACATCACAGATGTCCTTCCACAGATCTCTCCCCGACAGAGGGCAGCCCATGACAGTCCATTATTCATGTCTCATTTTTAGTATTTGCAGTTCACCCCTGGATAGACATGGTAGACTTCAGAGTGACTGGACACTATTGGGTTAATCCCTACACTTGCAACAGGGCTTTGTATGCTGCATATAGTTGCTTTTCTAAGGGGCAATATTGTACTTTGATCCCTTCCCACAATTGTGAATAAAACCCAAGAGGTATTTTTTTTAGAATGTTGCCTCTGTCACAAACCCCACCCAAAGCCAATATTCATGCTGGCCACATCCAATTCACAGGGTAAGTCAAGGTCTACCCCCCTTACTGCTTGAGCCTGTTATTGCCCTCTTTACCTTTTTTTTTAAAGGAGCCTACTGGGAGAGTTTCTCATTTCCATGCACAACCTTTCCTAATTAACACATACAATGGTTTTAATATATGAGCTAAGTGAAGGATAAATGGTCTTCAATATCTCAACAACCCCAAAAAGGCCATTGATTGTTTTGGAGTTTGTGGCATAGGAAAACATTATATTTTAACAACACTTAAGAGTTTGACAGGGTACAAGGACCTTGCAGCTTGTCCCAGCTGTTTGCCTGTCCAGGCACTTAAGAAAAGATACCATTATTTCTGATGCTTCTTTTAATTCTGAAAAAGAATTACTGGCTAACATATCACCAATATAATGAAATAGCTTTATAGTCACAAGTTTTTTCTCCCATGCAGCCAGATTCTTTGCCATCAGGCCAGGCCAGATGGTTGGGCTATGCACATAGTCTTGGGGAAGCACTGCAAAATCCACCACTGACCCTCTCACATAAAGATGAATGCAAGCTGGCTTGACTTGCCTAAGGAGATACTAAAGAAAGCTTTGCAAGTTCTAAAACAATGTGATAGTGGTATAACTGAATATTAATTTCTTGCAATGAACTAGCAATATTTGGAACTGCTGCATACATCAGTGGTGTTACTTTAATTTATGATATTCTGCTGTTATACACCACCATTGGCTGTCCCCAATGGCCACACTTTCTGCAGCCACAGAGCTGCTTCTTTAGTGGAGGTGGGATGAATCAGATGAATATGAGCCAAAGTATCTGCCTCTTGATTTCCAGGCAGAGAGGTTGTTTCTATGACACATAGCATTTTTAAAAATAATTAAAACCATGAATAACAACATTATACTTTTATCTAATATTATGCTGAAATTTTCAAGAATTTTATACACTCTAAGTGTTCATATGAACATTTTACTCATGCAACTTTGATTAACAGAGAGTTAAAGAATCCCTCTTAAACATTTTTCATTCAACTTAAAACATTAAATGAACTTAACCATCTCCTTAGTTTACTTTTCCCTTTTACATCTTTACCATGCTTACATTAATTAACACTTATTTTGTTTTAGCAATACAGGAAAAACTATCTTCTCCATTATTTTATGAAAACCTAAGATTCCCAAGGGAATCAAGATTATCTTCTCCCTACCAGCACTTTAATATGCAGATTGACATGGCCTCTGACAGGTTTTCCTGTTATGAAGTTACCTTTTCTTATTAGCATCAATTCAGGTTCTGTGTGATAATGATTTCCTGGAATTAGCCATTTAAATATTTCAGTTTAAACAATGCTTTTACAAACTCCTTATAACTATTCATAACCACATAGACTATAGTTAATTCATCTTAAGACAAATTTCACTCTCACAGGACACAGTCCTTTACTTAATGCTACCTCATACAATACCTTCTACAAGTTTTGTCCCACATATTTCTATTCTTCTTTTCTGAAAACCAGCCATTTTTCTTAGGACACAACACCCTCCCTTAAACAAACTTATCAAGTTTTAGTTAGCACTTTCACAAACCTTTCACTTCTTTCAATATCCATTCAAGTCTCACATTCCTCTCTCCATTCTGTGAAGAAAAATAAACTATTCATTCCAATTTAGGCAAAAATAATTTTTATGAAGAGTTTTGTAGTAACTTCATTAGGCAAAACTTATAATTTTCATGATTTTAAAGATTTAACACATATAATCCTAATTTATCTTTTTAGCATCCATACTTATTTATTAATATAAGCACTTATTTAATTTTTTGGGCATTGAATAGAACTCTTTTAAGCACAAAGAGCTTGTTGCTTGCTTTTGTAAACACTTTTATTAGTAATCAGCAACCAGTTAGGAATACTTGAGTAGTACAAATACAGTTAACCTCTACTTTAGCATTTTAGACAGACATTTAATGGATATATTTTAGATTACCACTCTTTAGGAATACACTTAGGCTTGAATTTCAGTAGTAAGTTATTGATTCAAAACTGAAAGTTTCTTGTTAACACCTTGTTAAAAATTCTGATCAAAATAAAATGTGACTAAAACTTAAAACATTGTCAAAGTAACATCCCATTCAAACTTTTCTACAGTTTAGACAAGTATTATGAGCTTTCAGGTTTGTACTATATTTTTAATTGCAGGCTAACAAAAGCTGTTAGCATTGATCTATTCTCTTACTTTCATGAAGTTGTCCAGTTCAAAATTACTAATCTTTAATAGCACTAATTTTATCAATTTGGCTATACAGGCCCAATTAGAATTAGCATGGAAACAAAACAGAGAACATTAAGGTTGCTAAGTTTTTCTACTCTTCCAGCAGTTTAATTCTATCAGCACCCACTAGCCCACAGCCACATCATTCAGGCAGCCAGGAGGGTTGCAGAGTTGCTGCTGGAATGTTTTTCTTATCTTAGTTAACTCTTTAGCAGAATGTTTTCTTACAAGCATGATTTCACTGACAAGCCTCATTTAGCACTTTGTGTGGGAAGTTGTATCTGTGATTTAGCCTTCCTTTGCACAAGCAGTTTAACATGATTTAAAGATTCCTCTATATTTTCTACATCTGAGTCACTATCTCCAGCTTTACTTGCTCAGAGAGACCAGTCCCTAAGGCAAAGGTGGAAGTCTGCAAATTCCTTTCTAGTTGTAATTCTTCTTTCCTTTAACCTGCACATATTGACAGACCTTTGTCTGCACCTGTTCTTGTGCTTTCTTTGATTTCTTAAATTCTCCCTCTGATCCACCTGCATCAGTCAGGGATCCTGCTCCAACTCTTAAGTCTTCCTCCACTCACCTTGCCTTTGCTTTGGCTGCTAACAGATTGTTAGTACTATGGTGCAAGGTAAGGAGGAAGGGCCATGCAATGGCTGCAGCCTCTGTACATTGCTCTTTCTTAATAAAGTTTCCCTCTACTCTTTTCTCTAACTGGACTAATCCAGTGGGAGTGTATGGGGTAACCCCCAACTCCTTCATGGGTCCTTAATCATCTCTCAGCTGAGCAAGTTTGTACCACATAGAAGTGCATGACTGCCCCAGGATCCCACCTGCAGCAGACTCCCCCATCCACTGTAGGGTCTCCCCTACAGTATCTGGAATGGCTGGCATGCTTTCAACCACCTTATCCCTGGTGGGATTCTCTGGAACATCCTGCCAACTACACCAAATGTAATGCAGGAAGGCCAAGCCTGGGAAGGCCAAATACTTTTGATATTCCAAAGAACCCACACAGAAGCCATAAGGCCAGAAGCAGCCATGACACTTTATTTACTCACATGTCCTGATGATGGCTGTCAGGTAGTGACCACACCCATAAAATAGGGAAACAAGGCTTATATAGGGCAGCACAGCACAAAGAGAGGAGCTAGCTAATACATAGCTTATGGACTGATTAACAGTGAGTGCTCACCTATGGGAGTTCATAGAACAGTAAATCAAGGGTTTGAGCAATTAACATTCTTTTGAAGCAGACTGATTGTGCTCTTGGTGCCAGTCTCTATCCTACTGAAGGGGAATGGGCTATTGGCCAATATGGCCCTGTCCCTCCCAGCCCTTCTGCAGGCAGATCAAGGAAGGGGCATTCCTTCTATTTACCCTACATTTACATTTTTGACTGAACACTTTTATAGGTTTTGATGAAATTTAAAATGGCTTATACCCATTAATGGAAGATTATGCAGAACAATTCTAATGCTCTTTAAAAGCCCTATGTTCCATCTATTTTATTCTTCCCTTACCCTCTAATCAGAACCTATTAGAACTATTAATGAGTAAGTTTCATATATTGAAGAACAAGAATCATAGTTACTTGCAATAATATTGACAACTTGACATATTGGTATGTTTTCCTTTATTAGACAATGCCTCTTTCCTGGAGGGATTGTTGTCCCTCCAATTTAGAATATAGCAGGGCTCCTCATGATGGAAGTTTATTATTTTCTTGTTTATTGTGTGGTTCTCCACCCACTGATATTACACACTATGAAAAGATGAACACTAATATATTCCATAGAATCCTGCCCCAGGTGCACCCTGTCCTGTATATTCCCCACATTGAAAACCCTACACCAGTAATCCTCCCCTGCCATATTTGCCAATAAAACATTCCCAACATTGTAGTTTTTAAAAAGATTTATTTATTTATTTACTTTTTATCCATTTTAAATCCCCCATTTTTGTTTTTTGTGTTTTTTTGTGTCCATTCATTGAGCAATTATCTGTGTTGGTTTCCTGCCCTATCCTCTCATCCTTCTCCTCCTGTCTTCAACAGGATTCAATCCTTGGAACCTCTGATGTGGGAGAAAGGTACACTGCCACCTGTGCCACCTCAGTGCCTGGTTTTTCAGCACATCTCATCTTGGCTCTCTCCTTTGTCTGTCTCCTGTTATGTCATCATCTTGCTCCATGGTTCAGCAGGGCCTGGAATCTCACCTGCTTGTGGGGCCAGATGGTTCAACCATTTGTGGGACCAGACAGCTCACCTGTTCATGTGGTCAGATGGCTTACCCTCTCATGGGGCCTGTGGGTTCACCTGTCCATGGGGCCTGGGGGCTCACCTGCTCATGGGGCCTGATGGCTTACCCACTCACAGGGCCAGGCAGCTCACCAACTCACAGGGTGTGGGGGCTCACTTGCTCAAAGGACCAGACATCTTATCCACTTGTGGGGCCTGGGGGCTCACCCACTCATGGGACCTGATGGTGTGCCCATGCACCATCTATAATTTCCTTTATTTTTACTGGGAGGTCCCAGGAATCAAACCCAGGTACCTCCATATGGGAAATAGATGCCCAACCATTTGAGCCACATCTGCCCCCCAACATTGTAGTTTTAAACACAGACCTGCAAAACCCCAGAGTTCACCTACTCCTTCCCCCAACCTTCCCCTCAGTTCCATGGATAGCTTCCCCTCTAAGATCTGGAACAAGACAAGGATTCCCACTGTTACCTCCTTTATCTAGGATTGTGTAAGAAGTACTTGCTCAAGCACTTAGGCAATAAAAATACATAAAAGTCATCCAAATTGGAAAGGAAGAAGTAAAAATTTCACTATTTGCAAATGACATGATCCTATGCATAGAAAGCCCTGAGAAATCTACAAAAAAGTTTCTAGAGCTCACAAATGAGTTCAGCAAAGTGCCAACATAAGAGGTCAACATTCAAAAATGAGCAGCATTTCTGTACACCAATAACAAGCAATCTGAGGAAGAAATCAAGAGGAAATCCCATTTACAATAGTAACTATAAGAATCAAATTCCTAGGAATAAACTTACCTACAGAAGGAAAGGACTTGTACACTGAAAACTACACAATACTGCTAAAGGAAATTTTAAAAACTAAATAAATGGAAGAATATTTCCTGTTCATGGATAAGACTAAACATAATTTAGATGTCTATCGTTCCCAAACTGATTTACAGATTTGATACAATCCCAATAAAAATTACCACAGCATTTTTTACTGAATTGAAAATATTTTGGAATCTTCTATCAAATAGGAGCCTAATATCCAGCATATATAAAGAAATCCTCATCTCAAAGATAAAAGACAAAACAAAAACAAAAACATTTAAAAAATGGGCAAGAGATTTAAATAGACACTTCTCCAAAGAAGAAATACAAATTGCTTAAAATCACATGAAAAGATGTCCAACATCATTAACTATAAAGGAAATGCAAATCTAAACTACAATGAGATATCATATTATCCCCATTAGACTTGTGGCTATTAAGAAAATAGAAGACTACTAGTGTTTGGAGAGGATGTGGAAGAAAGGGAACACTTATCCATTGCTAGTGGTAATGTAGGATCGTCCAGCCATTGTGGAGGACATTTGGTGGTTCCTCAAGAAGTCAACTATAGAACTGCCATTTAATCCAGTAATCCCACTGCTAGGTATATACCCAGAAGAACTGAAAGCAGGGACAAGAACAGATGTATGTACACCAATGTTTATAGCAGCATTATTCATAATTGTCAAAAGTTGTAGGCAACACAAATGTCTATCAACACATGAATGGTAAAGCAAACTGTAGTGTATACATACAATGGAATATTATTCAGCTGTAAGAAGGAATGCAGTATTTTTTAAAAGGATTATTACACAATATATATTTAATAAAAATGCTTTCAAATAATAAAAGTCAAAAATGTCCAATAGAAAGATGTGCAAAAACTGAACAAGCAAGTTGTGGCAAAGAAACTACATGACTAATGAATAAATGAGATGATGCTCAAGTTCAGGAATCAGGGATATTCAAAATAAAATACCAATGAGATTTAATTTCACTCTGATTAGTTTGGAAACAACTTAAAAGTCTGCTAATACCAATTGTTGAGAATGTAGGAAACAGAAATTCAAACATGGCTGCTGGAGTCTGAACTGGTACAATCACTTTGGGAGGCCCACAGCCTAAAAACTTTTCTAATTAGTTTTGATTCCACAAGTAATGTTTATTTTCCAAACTCCTGCCACCTAATGTACAGCAGGGTTGATATATTGATAGCTGTGAGATCCCGGGAACATCCTCACATGGGGAGAATGCAGTATTAACACAAGGAATAACATGGATAAATCTTGAAGTCCTTATGTTGAGTGAAGCAAGCCAGGCACTGAAGGACAAATGTTACATGACCTCACTGATATTAATTAAGCAAATTGAGCAGTCTCACAGAGCTAAAGTCTGGAAGATTAGCTTACAGGAAGCAGAAAGGGAGTAGAGATTGGTGAGTAATTGCTCATATGGGAAAATGTATAAGCTGGAAGTGTGTGTTTGGCCAGTCAGTGGAGGGGTGTGAGAATTGTGCAGTGTTGTGATGGGTTTGGTGGTGCTGGTCAATGAGAAAGAGTAAAGTGGGGTTTGGGTTGGACTATCCATGGAAGTTGGAAGTGTGTAGTTCTGAAGTGGATGGACTTGACAGTGGTGCAGCAATGAGATTGGACTCAGCAGTGCTGCTCTTGAGGGGTAGGGTGTGACATTGTGTTGGATCATGTGATTTTTCTTCTTCAATTTATCAATGTGGTTTATTCCACTAATTGATTTTCTTGTGTTGAAACACCCTTGCTTACCTGTTATAAAACCAGTTGATTATATTGTATAATTCTTTTAATGTGCTTTTGGATTCTCTTTGCAAGTATTTTGTTGAGAATTTTTGCATT
>JAQZBX010051916.1:0-19264 GCA_029593785.1 Cabassous unicinctus | reverse complement strand
GGGCTGGCTTGCCCTCACAAGGAGGCCCCGGGAAGCGAACCCCGGGCCTCACACATGGTAAACGGGAGCTCTATCGATTAAGCCACACCCGCTTCCCATCATTCACCATTTTTAGTTCAATTCCTTTGGTCTTTGTTTCTTGCTATTCAGTGAGAAGTAGAAAATATCTTTCAGAAGTGGGAGTGGACACTGAGACCTCTCTTTCCCTCAAGGGTGTTTATCCCTGACATAAGATACTGCTGTGAGATATTGTCATGACACATCCTTGATCTCTGTAGAGGTTCATCTCCTTAAGGCAGCCAATTCCACTCACGTTACCAGAACATCACAATTGTAAAAGCAGCCACAGGAGGACCTGGACAGGAACCTAAAATGAGTTGGAGGAGGGCTGAGATGGATGAATAAGGCCAGTGTGTGCAGGAAGCCTGAGACAGGAATTTATGCCTGAGACACTGGAAGCTGAACATAGGAGAAGAGTTCTCAGCAGATTCAACTTTAAAGAAAGCAGTGAACAACAGAAGAATCAGAATCCAATGGGCTTCATCTCCATCACTAGGCTCCTCTGCCCAGTATTAGGCCTGGTCCAGTATCAGGCACTGGGCCCTGGAATTTTACCCCAACCTATCACCTGCCTAACCAATCCCCAGTTGAGTTTCTGGAAGCAACACAATGGGACATCTGTGACATCATCCTCATCACTCATTTTCTTTGCAGATGCCATAAAATTCTCTCATCTTGCTGCCTAACCCAGAGCCACATTTTCCATACCTTCAGTCAGCTACCAAATCCATCTCCATCCATCCATCAGTTCTAGAACTTCTGTAGGTTCAGGATCTGTCCCACATTCACAAAGAAATGCTTAGCACTCAGAGGAAATGACTTGCCATGATCATAACACTAACTAGTAGAGAGAACCATCCTCAAAATAAGGCTGCACAATCTTCCAGAGACTGCTTCTTCCTAGAGACCCAGGGTGCAAGGATGGGCTTCAGTCTGAAGCCAATGGGTGCATCAGTCCAGGAGTTCAGGGCCGGTAAGAAACAGATGGTGCACAAAAATGGGTAAGTGCTTAAAAAATGTTTAATAAAGCACTGTTTACAATTTTCGTCACCTGCAATATCATAGAAGCAAATGACCAACTTTATTACCTTTTTGTTCCACCTCTTTTCTCTGACTGTTGGTACTCTGTTCACCACAGGTTGAATCCAAGGGCACATGGTTCCAGAACACTTGCTCAATCAGTTTGTGACCCCTTCTGGGATGTTGAGGTGAGTCTATTGTCTTCCCTACTACCTAAAGCAACCACATAATTTTTCTGAAAATCTGTTCCCTTGTCTAATTTCTGTAATAGTTTTGTTTGTTTTAGTTACAACTTGAGCAGGATAAAATTATGAATATAAAATGAGATTCCTTACTGCCACTGTACCCCATTTTTCCTTGTGATCTCCCATTCCATTGATCCAGTGGCCTTAGCTTCTTGTTATTTGGTGGTATTAATTTATGGGAAGATACTAAATCATAATCTGAACAAAGAAGCCAGTCTCAGCTTTTGTGTACTTTAAGAAACTTTTTAAAAATCTCATCTTGGAGTCTGTGGATTTGCAAGTCCTATATTTACACATCTGGGTTCTCTCAGAATAAAAACAAGGCCCTGGAAATACCAGAGAATTTGGTATAAACCATAAACTGAAAAGAGATTAAGTGAAGACCTAGGCACCCTGAGTATTAGATGAACAATAAAAGTAGCTCATATTGGGAAGTGGGGCTTTCAAGGGGACTATGACATTCTTTCAGGTGCTGGTGAACCCCTGACCACCCAGTGTCTGATTTCTTCCAAGGGCAACATGTAAGGCAAGGGTAATGTATGATGGAATCCACAAATAGGACTTTCCCAAGGGCAATAAGTTTTTAAAATATATATTTTTTATTTTTAAAAGATACTTAGATTACATAAATGTTACATAAAAAAATATAAGGATTCCCATTTGCCCCACTTCCCACATCTCCCACAACCTCTCACATAAACAATATCTTTCATTAGTGTAGCACATTCATTGCAATTGATAAACACATCCTGGGACATTGCCAATGAGGATGAACCATAGTTCACATTGTAGTATACACTCCTTCCCCCACAATTCTGCTGGCTATGGGAGGATATAAAATGGCCTAAATCTGTCACTACAATGTCATTCAGGATGATCCCCAAGTTCCAAAAAATCCCCCATATTACACTTGTTTTTCCCTCTCCCTGCTTGCAGAGCCTCCAGTGACCACTGCCTCCACATCAATGTCGTATTTTTTTCCATTACTAGAATCACAATAAGTTTGTAATAGAATAGCAGTAAGTCAATACTAGTCCATAGTTCATTCCCCAATTTTGAGGATTCTGGGATAGTTTTGTCCACTCCACCTCAAATAGAAAGGGGACTTTGATCCCATACAGCCAATGGATGGGACTCCCTTGCTTGTAGTTTAGGCTTTCTCATTTCCTTGGTATGGTGGTTGTCAATTCTCACCTCCTTGTTAGTTGTCCTGGGTGAGTCCAATGAAATGGACAGTAGGTGTTACAACTTCACTGAGGCTCAGGGCCCAGCTAGCACATGGACAGCCCAAAGATTCCAGTCTCTTGGATGTACACCAAAAAAACTCCAAAACCAAGTGTAGGTTTGAATAGAAGGGACAGATGAGCCATGTGTAGGAAAGCCATAACTGGGTCCAACTCTATCACTCTTAGGACTGCAAACTACAAAGTAGGGTCTACTGGGAAGGCACCAAACTCTGGAGATGTCTGCCCTGATCATAGGCCCTGGGTGTCTCCAGAGCCCTCATGAGCCCCACTATTTGGGGTAGTATCCACTTTGGCAGTCTATGTGATCCTGCTGGGATATGCATAAGCGTTACCTCTGGGATGACCTTCAAACTTACTTTGAAGTCTTTTAGCCATATAAACTCATTTGTCATTACCTTTTCCCCGTTTTATTTGAGGTCTTTTTCCAATTGCATTGCTAGTTGGTGCTTGGTAGTAGTCCCTGAGTGCCAGGGAGGCTCATCCCTGGGAGTCATGTCCCATGCTGGAGGAAAGGTAATGCATTTATATACTGAGTATGGCTTAGAAAGAAGCCACATTTAAGCAACAAGGAGGCTCTCAGGAGGCAATTCTGAGGCACCCCGCAACACCAGGCTAAGTTTCAATTTCAAGATCAAAGGCTCACAGGCGTAGTCATCAATATCAAAGGTCCATCAATGGGCAATACTCCTTTACCAGTCATTGCCCCTGCACTTGGGGGACTGTTGCTGCTCCATTAGAGAATGTGGCAGAGCTCTCCAGGATGGGAATTCAATGTTCTCTCAGTTATTGTGTGAATCTCCACCCACTGTGACAATGTCCTGTGAACACTGGAACACATTTATGTAGCTTATATGTATGTCCAGGTGAACTTCTTCCCATGTATCCCCCATCACTGACACCCCACACCAATGATCCTCCCCTGTCCCTATTGTAACCCTTCTGTGATCCAAAGTTTCTTCAAAAATGAAGCCAATAAAATAACAAAATACAATTAATAAGAAAGTGAAAAAATAATGATAGGTTTAAATATAAGAAATAAAATACTCAAAATTAAAAAAACTAAAAATTAAATTAAAAGATTGGGACATTAAAAAATAATGAAAAATATTAAAATTTTTTTTTGACATTTTGCTTTTTATCACCGTAATATCCATTGTCCTGTATGTAGAGTGACATTTGATTCCATCTATTCCCCAATGTCTTACTTTCTTCTATTTTGTTTTCAAAGAAGTTTTAGGTCACAGTAAATCACATACAGAATGCAGAGGACTCCCATATACTGGATGGGGCATGAGAAGGATCAAGATTTCTTTAGGACCTGGGGAACAAGTTGCTGCATGGTACATCATAGGAACATAGTCTCAGGCACAACCCAAACTCTTAGCAAATGATTGTTTTGTTACACAGCACAGCACAAAGGATCCAAAAAAGCAAGTGAAGAGATACCATCATGGCCAGTCTCCTGAGGAGGCAAACTGTTTGGGCAGAGTTGCTGTATGGCAGCTTTCATGCCAAAGTTCACATCAGAGAGGAAAGAAGTCTGTGCGTTCAAGGAAGGGACCCTGACACTGCAAGTCCTGCCCTGATAAACAGCTGGGGCTGCTTTTACCAGTTTCCAGGTTTCCAGTATGGTCAGGAACTCTTCATTACACCTAATTTCTTAAAAAGGCTGCAGAATGTAACTATATAGAAATGTCTGCATCCAATAGAAAAGGAGACAATGTGGGGGTGGTGAGGGTAGACGAGGGCTGGGAGATGGCTGCTAGGTGTGTTGATGACTTCCTCAGTGGGAGCAGAGCAGGGTATGAAGATATTGAATCAGAAATAAAATCAAATCACTCATAATCAAAAAGAAACAAAAAAGTTCCTAGTTCAATTCAAGGAATAGCATGTTTAAATGTTCCATGTGTGATTGTAGTAGTTGCTCTTGTTTCTAAGATCTCTGAAAATTTATGCACCATTCCCACAGGAATTGAGCATTGTGGGTAGACAGAGGTGGTTTCTTGGCTTCCAGTTTTGAGGTTCACATTTTAATCACTGTGCTTCATTTTCTCTCTGAGAGTATCAGCAGTGATACTGCTCATAATAGTAACTGAGTTAATGAAGCACAGGTGTTTGCTTCCCTCATCAGCTAGGCCACCTTTTAGTAAGGAGAGAGAATGATGTGGGAGATTTTCTTCTTGAAGATAACTATGGGCTTGACAGAAACCATGCTTTTGAGAGCAAGGATGAGTTCTGACTTCACCCTTTTTCTAAGAATGAGGGAAGAATTTTGAAAGGCCCATTGGCTGGCTCCAGTCTCTGAATATCCTCAATGTCTGCCAGAGTTACACTCTTTCTAGTATATATGACTTTATAATTGAATTCTCAAAGTCTTTTACATTGTGTTCCCCAAATATTTTAACTCTTGTGCTGCATTCCTTACTGATTTATTTTCACATCTCTTAACATTGTAAATTCAGTGATAAGTTTATGATATATGTAAAAACATTTCAGTGTACCACAATTACACCTAAAACAGTAAGATAGTCTGGCTACATTATATTTGACATAAAGTGATTTCTTTTCTTCCAACGCTGAAACATTTTTATTAGACCAAAGCTTTCTATATGGATTCTCCTTTTCTTAAGTATAAGTATTATTCAAAGCTCCTCCATAGTCCTCCTTGCAAATATACTTCTTTCAGGCTCTCCCTCCAATTCCTCCTAATTATAAAGCTTTAATTGAATTTGTCTCATGTTCCTACTTGAGATATTTACACATGAGACTATTTAGGCCTATTTAGACTATCAAGAAAGACTAACATGTCCATTTTGGTGAGAAACTTGTCCCATGGGCCTCATCCAAGTGGCTGCATGTTGGAAAGGACACTAGCTTTGGTGTTTTGGTGTCCAATCTTGAAATGGATATGTTATCTCACTTTAAATCCAAGGGTAATACTTTTTTTCCTCTTGGAGTTTAATTGGATCATCTGCTTTTTAAAGCTGATTGCAAACAAAATCAGATATGTTGATAATGTGAGACAAATGCACTTGCAACTTATTGTTTTGGATAAAACCAGGTAAATTCTCTAACTGGCACTTCTAACTGTTAAAATATTGGTGTTTTTTAAGAAAATTTATGGTATTGTAAAATAATATCTGGGGGAAAACTTGCTGAACAAAGTGTGCAATAGCTGTAGTAGATGTTGTCCATCAGCACTTCAAAGTTTTGTGCAATTTTGCACTACTATGAGCAATATATCAGATTTCCAATGTTTGTATTGGTAACTTGAGTTTTTGTCTATCTTCTATTTATTGATAATGCTAAAGGCATCTGCCTTTTAATAATCCTTCCAAAGGACCAACTTTGGATTTGTTTCTATTCACTGTCTAATACACTTCTTTTTTATCTACACTACAGTTTATTTGTAAACATATTATATGTGTCAACCAAATTGACAACACTTTTATACATTTCATTGTATAATATTAACATCATACCAGAAAACAATCCACTGTACTCAGTTGCAGTTTGGGTTCTTTAAACTCTTTTAATACAAATATTTGAAACACTGAACATAAAACATGAACATAAAACACTGAACATAAAATATGAAACATGAATGGCAGAGGAAACTGAAAACAATAAGTAAAAGATTTCAACATTTCCTCTCCCCCAATACAAATATAAAATAATCTAGTCTCACATTTTTATAGAATATATCCAGGAAAACAGATGAGTATACTTTCTTAAAAAGTGACATAAAGTTGAATTTTGTTAGATAGCATAAGAGGAAAATTGTACCACACTAACTTCCATGTCCTTCTTGATGTTTGTTCTTCCTTCTCTTGGTTTCTAAAGAATATATGCATGGTTTAAGCTCCATTAAAAGGGAGGTTGAGTAGGAAGACAGCATAAAGCCAAATGAAATCACTTTAAATCTTTGCAAAAATTGGATGCAAATTCCTTAAGGAATCTTCTTTGGCAAATAACCAAGTCTATATTTTAAACTTAGTTTTTCTTGGTTCAACACTTTTAAGATGTAAGAGATGAATCTTTACATGAGTCAATGAATAAATGAAACACAGCCATTTCATAAAGGAAAGCATGAACAGCAGTATTTCACATATTGTTCACAGCTCTTAAAATTCATTTTCTTTCTCATTAGTAATATGAATGCCCTATAGCTGGAAACCTGATAATTGACCTTTCCACATTCACACAAGAAAATGGAGTTTACCACATATGTTTTTAGTATTTTCCCTAAAATTCATAGTCATTATTATTTTCTGTTTTTTCCTCTATTAGTTCTCTCAAAGGAAATATAGTAGCAAATCACTCCCATATTTTAAGCTTTAAATTCACCAGTAATTGTGTTCACTGCCAACAACCAAAAATATACAATTCCTTATTAGTGTAATTGTTATTCTAGTAAGCTTAGATTAATACAGGAACAAATAAAATATCTAAGTCAAATAAAGTGAATGAAAATGAAATTAAATAGTCCTGATCAAAAGCAGTACTTTACAACTTTCATTTAAAACACTTTAAAAGTTACACACAGGTAGGAAGATGGCATCAGATTACGCAGAAAATGCTCGGATCTCTCCCAAAAACAATGGAGAAATAGTCAAAAGCTACCTGAGGGACCTGCTTTGGTGGTCATCAGACCAGGGCAGTGCTTCACAACTCCTAGGAGAGTGAGGAACAGAGAGATGAAGAAGCTGGAAAAACAAACTGTGAGTTACTAAACATCCCAGCTGCCAGAAAGGGGTCCCTTTCCCCCTCCTGAGATATTCAGCATGGTTAAAACCCCTGACTAATTGCAGCTGATTGAAAGGGGACAAACTTCTTCCTTCCTGTCAGCAGTTACAAGGGAAAATGGAGGGGGAGTTGGGAGGGGTTCTTAAGTGAATTCAGACAGTGGAACCCTCTTTGAATCTTGGCTCAGGCCAAACTGAAACAAAAGAAAACCAAGACAGATACACCTCTGTGGAAACCTGCACCAACAAGCACCATCTCCTGGCCATACTGGAAATTACATGGATAAAAAATGCTTTTAGACCTCTCTTTACCCCATCCCTGGGAGAAAGTCTGCACCCCATTAGTGAGTTACTGGCACGACTGTTATAACTTAAGCTAGGCAATTTTAAAGACAGGATAAGTTAAACTAAGTAACAAAGAAGAGTTGTGAAAAAAATAACAATAGGCAAGAGAGAGAAATTGGCCATAAGAGTAAATTCACCAACATAACAGATGTCTAGACATCAGCAAAAACATACAATCCCTACTAAGAAACAAGAAAAGAGGGCCCAGCCAAAAATAAACCATATATTCTGAAAAGAGTCAGGATTTAAGACAATTAATCAATGATAATCACACAACACCCATAAATCAATTTAAAGAATTGAAAGAAAATATGACTAAACTGATAAAGGATATTAAGAAGACACTGGGTGAGCATAAAGAACAATTTGAAAGTCTGCCAAGAAAAGTAGCAGACTTTATGGGAATGAAAGACATTATGGATGAAATTAAAAATACATTAGATGCATGTAAGAGTTGAGTTGAATTGCTTGAACACAGAATTAGGGATTTCAAAGACCAAACATCTGAACTGAAAAAAACAGGAGAACAGAAAGAGAAGAGAATGGGAAAAAATGGAACAGGGTCTCAGGGAATTGGATGACAACACAAAATGCAAAAATATATGCATTATCGGTGTCCCAGAAGGAGAAGGAAATGGAAAAGGGGTAGAAAGAATATTTGAGGAAACAATGAAAACTTCCCTACCCTTATGAAAGAGATAAATATCAATATCCAAGAATGACAATGCACCCCAAATGGAATAAACATGAATAGACCTACCTTGAGACACCTACTACTCAGAAAGACAAATATCAGAGATAAAGAGAGGATTCTGAATGCAGCAAGAGAAAAGCAAAGTATCATATAGAAAGGAAACTCAATAAGATTAAAGACAAACCTCTCATCAGAAAAACTGGAGGAGAGAAAAAAGTGGTATGATGAATGTAATTTATTGAAAGAGAAAAACTGTCCACCAAGAATTTTCTATCTAGCAAAGCTGTTCTTCAAAAAAGGAGTAGAGTTCAATGTGTTCACAGACAAACAAAAACTGAGAGAATATGTTATCAAAAAGACCAGAATTACAAGAGATACTAAAGGGAGTGCTGCAGCATGAAAGAAAAAAAAAAAAAATGGGTGAGTGACTAGAAGAGTGAAGTAATGAAATTATAGGAAAAGATAAACAAAGATAGACAATAGTACAATATGAAAACAGAAAGCTAAGTGTCAAAAATGATTAAGTAAGTAATGCCTTTACAGTTATAACACTGAAAGTTAATGGTTTGAACTCCCCAAACAAAAGACATAGACTGATAGAAAGGATTAAAAAAATATGAGCCATGTATATGTTGTCTACAAGAGATTCATCTCAGATGTAAAGACAAAAACGAGGTTAAAAGTGAAAGCTTGGAAAAAGATATTCCATGCAAATAAACCAAAAAATAGCTGGAGTAGTGATACTCATAATGGAAAAAAAAAGGTTTTATACGCAAAACTGTTATAAGGTATGAAGAAGGTCATTATATATTAAGAGTGGCATTAAGTAAGAAGAAATACCTCTTCTAAATATTTATGCACCTAACCTCAGTTCCCCAAGATGCATAAGACCCATGCTGGCAAAGCAATAGGGAGAAATAGATGTCTCTACAATAATAGTTGGAAATTTCAATAAACCACTGCCAGTATTGGATTGAACATCTGGTTAGAGGCTAAATAAAGAAAAAGAGAACTGGAATAATATGGTACATGAACTAGACCTACCGGATATCTATAGAACACTGCACCCCAAAAGAACAAGATATACATCCTTTTCAAGTGCTCATGGGATCTTCTCAAAGATAGACCATTTTTGGGTCTAAAGGCAATATTCAGTAAATTTACAAGATTGAAATGATACAAAACACTTTCTCTGATCATAATGGAATGAAGCTGGAAATCAAAAATGGACAGAAAAATGGAAAATTCATAAATATATGGAGATTAAAGAACATACTCTTAAACAATCAGTGGCTCAAAGAAGAAATTACAAGAGAATTCAGCAAATATATTGAGATGAGTGAAAATGGGAATACAACATATCAAAACCTATGGGACACCACAAAGTCAGTGCTGAGAAGGAAATTTATAGTCCTCAATGTGTACATTAAAAAAGAAGAGGGGGAAGAAGAGAGAGGCAAGAGTGCATTGGTTTAGGTAAGCACTCACCATCTCTCTCAAGGAGGATGGCTGATTGGGGACAGGATCTTGCCTGAAACACATGAGGCAAACACTGGAAAAACTAAGTGGATACATAAATGCCTCTACAATTATAGTGGAGGACTTTAATACACTATTATCACCATTAGACAGAACATCTAGGCAAAGAATCAATAAAGAAAAAAAGACTCTGAATAGTACATGAAAGGACCTGAACCTAATAGACATATACAGAACGCTACAGCGAAATACAGTGGGATATACATTCTTCTCGAATGCACATGGATCATATTCCAAGATAGACCACATGCTAGGCCACAGAACAACTCTCAGTTAATTCAGAAAGATTGAGATTATGCAAAATAATTTCTCTGACCACAATGGAATGAAATTGGAAATCACTAAGGGCCAGAGAACCAGATTAGGCACAAAAATAGGGAAGTTAAATAAAACACTCTTAGAGAAATAGTGGGTCAAAGAGGAAATCTCAAAAGAAATCAGTAGCTACCTTGAAATGAATGAAAATTACAAAACAAAATATTAAAACTTATGGGATGCAGCCAACGCTGTACTGGGAGGGAAATTCACAGCCATAAATGCATATGTTAAAAAAGAAGAAACAGCTAAAACTGAAGACATAGTTGCACACCTGGAGGAACTGGAAAAACAACAACAAAATAACCCCAAAGGAAGTAGAAAGGTTAGAGCAGAACTAAATGAAATAGAATATAACAAAGCACTGGAAAAAATAAACAAACAAAACCCAAAGCTGGTTCTTTGAGAAGATCAACAAAATTGACAAACCCATATCCAGACTAACAAAGAAAAAGAGAGAGCAGATGCAAATACCCAAAATAAGGGATGAGGAAGGGAATATCACTACTGACCCCACAGAAATAAAGAGTATCATTAGAGTATCCTTTGAAAAATTATATGCCAAGAAGAATGATAATTTAGGGGAAATGGACAAATCCTAGAAACTCACAAGCAGCCAACATTGATGAAAAAAGAAGTTGATGAACTCAATAGTCCAATCACAAGTAAAGGGATATACTCAATCATCAAAAGCCTCCCAACTAAGAAGAATCCAGGACCAGACAGCTTCACAGCTGAGTTCTACCAAACATTCCAGAAAGAGCTAACACCAATTTTGCTTAAGCTGTTCCAAAAAATAGAAGTAGAAGGAACATGGCCTAACTCATTCTTTGATGCCAATATTACACTAATACCAAAACCAAAAAAAGATACCACAAGAAAGGAAAATTAGAGACCAATTTCCCTAATGAATCTAGATGCAAAAATCCTCAGCAAAATACTTGCTAATCACATTCAACAACATATCAAAAGAATTATACACCATGACCAAGTGGGTTTCTTCCTGGGTATGCAAGGATGGTTCAACATAAGAAAATCAATCCATGTAATATACCACATAAACAGATTATAAGAAAAATCACATGATCATCTCTATAGATGCAGAAAAAGCATGCAAAAAATACAGCACCCTTTCCTTCTAACACTGCAAAAGATGGGAATAGAATGCAACTTTCTGAACATGATAAAGGGTATATATGAAAAACTCAAAGCTAACATCATCTTCAATTGTGAAATGCTAAAAGCCTTCCTTCTGAGATTGGGAACAAGACAAAGATGCCCACTATTACCACTCCTATTTAATATTGTGTACTTGCTCGAGCACTGAGAAAAGAAAAGATATAAAAGGCATCCAAATTGGAAAAGAAGTAAAAATTTAATTATTTGCAGACAAAATGATCCTATACAAAGTCCTGAGAAATCTACAACAAAACTTCTAGAATTTATAAAGGAGTTTAGTAACGTCACAGGCAGTAAGATCAATGTTCAAAAATCAGTAGCATTTCTGTACACCAATAACAAGCAATCTGAGGAGGAAATCAAGAAAAAAATACCATTTACAATAGTAACTAAAAGAGGCAAATACCTAGGAATAAATTTAAATAAAGATGTAAAAGACTTATATACAGAAATCTACATAACACTGTTAAAAGAAATCAAAGAAGAGTTACATAAATGGAAGAATATTCCCTGTTTCTGAATAGGAAGACTAAACATCATCAAGATGTCTATCCTACCCAAACTAATCTACAGATTTAATGCAATCCCAATAAAAATCAACATTGTATTTTTTAATGAATTGGAAAAATTAATGACAAAATTTGTTTCAGAAGGATAAAAGGCTTTGAATTGCCAAAGACATATTGAAAAGAAAAACGAAGTTGGAGGAATCACACTATTTGACTTTAAAACATACTACAAAGCTACAATGGTCAAAACTGCATAGTATTGGCAGAAGGATAGACATACTGAACAATGGAACTGAATTGAGTGTTCTGATATAAATCCTCATATATACAATCATTTTATACTTGACAAGCCACCAAGCCAACTCAGTTGGGAGAGAATGGCCTCTTCAACAAGTGGTACTAGGAGTACTGGATATCCATATGCAAAAAAATGAGAGAGGAACACCATCTCACACCTTATACAAAAATCAACTCAAGATGGAGCAAAGATCTAAATATAAGAGCCAAGACCATAAAGACCTTGGAAGATAATGTAGGGAAGCATCTACAGGTCCTTGTAATAGGAAATGGTTTCATAACTTCACACCCAAAGAACAAGCACCAAAAGAAAAAATAGATGAATGGGATCTCCTCAAAATTAAAAACTTTTGCACCTCAAAGGATGTTATCTACAAAATAAAAAGTCATTCTACCCAATGGGAGAAAATATTTGGCAACAATATATCTGACAGGAGCCTAATATATGGGATATATAAAGAAATCCTACACCTCAAAAATAAAAAGACAAATAACCCTTTGAAAAAATGGGCAAGTGACCTGAAAAGACACTTCTCCAAGGAAGAAATACGAATGGCTAAAAAAAACATGAAAAAATGTTTGATATCACTAGCTATTAGGGAAATGCAAATCTAAACTGCAATGAGATACCATCTTACAACCATTAGAATGATGGTTATTAAAAAAACAGCAGACTATAATGTTGGAGAGGATGTGGAGGAATGGGAATGCTTATCCACTGCTGGTGGGATTGTGGAATCGTCCAGCCACTGTGGAGGACAGTTTGGCTGTTCTTCAAAAAAATAACAAAAATCTTCCATATGATCCAGTGATTTCATTGCTGGGTATATACCCAGAAGAATTGAAAGCAAAGACATAAAAAGATATATGCACATCAATATTCATAGCAACATTGTTCACTATTGCCAAAAGTTGGAATCAATCCAGGTGCCCATCAACAAATGAATGGATAAACAAAATGTGGTACATACTCACAAAGGAATATTACTCAGCTGTGAGAAGGAATAAAGTGCTAACACATGGGATAACATGGATGAATTTTGAAGACCTTATGTTGAGTGAAGCAAGCCAGGCATTGAAGAATGAACAGTACATGACCTCACTGATACGAGTTAAGGAAATTGAGCAGTCTCAGAGAACTATTGTCTGAAAGAAAGGTTTACAAGAAAGAGAAAGAGAAGGGAAACTTGTAAGTTATCTCCAATATGGACATATTCTATGGTAAATTGATACAGTGTAGTTGCATATTGAAGGGACAGGACAGGTGGGTAGTGATATTATTGGGTTTGGTGATGCAGAGTTGATAGGTGTGTAGGTAGAGAAGGGTGGGTTAAAGACCCAGGATCCTGGGGAAAGAGATGGAAGTTGGACCAGGTGAACACTTGGGATTTGTGGGTAAGAGATTGAACATACAGAGGTGGGAATGCTCTTATGGCAATATGACAAGGAAGTGTCACTGCTTTAGGGTGTTGGTTGTGGGTCATTCGGGACAGGGTGCATCTGGAGCAGCTTCTAGGGAGTGTGTGAGTGTTCATCTTGTCATAATGTGTTGTATCAGTGGGTGGAGACCCACATATTGAGCAGGAAAGAGATGGACTCCCATCTTTAGGAGGACCATTTCACTCAGAAATAGACAGGTGGGTGTCTTTTAAGAGCAAGGATGGTTCCTAATCGAGAAGGCCAAACCAGTGTGTCAGGACCTCTTGCTTCATGTAACTATGAATCTTGTCATCCAATGAGTCAAGTCAGGGGGTGGTCATTGGTACCAGGGGATGGGGAGGGAGGAAGATAATAGATCAAACGGGGGGTATTTAGGGGTCAGTGGAAATGTTTTTCATTACCTTAGAGTGATGGACACAGGATATGGTAAATATCAAAATTTATAAATGTGTACATTCTAAAATGCAAACCATAGTGTAAACCATTGACAATATTTTGTAGCTATGTTTCACTATCTGTATATCAGTTATAACAATGCTACCATTCACATACAAAAAGGTGTTAATATGGGGTGAGGAAAGTAGGAGGAGGTTGGGTGTATGAGAGTCTCTTGTATTCTGTTTGTGACTCATGTGACCTAAAACTTCTTTAAAAATTAAATGAAAAATAGTGAGACACTGGGGAGTGAGACAGGGAAGGTGCCATGGTACAGACTGGACACCAGATATTGCAGTGATAAAAGGCAAAATGTCAAAAAAAAATTTTTCCCATTTTTTGAACATCCCAATCCTATAATTTTATTTTTATTTTTAGTTTTTTTTTAACGTTTTCATGCATTTTATTTCTTACATTTAACCTTTCATTATTATTTCATTTTCCTATTAATTCTATATTGTTATTGTATTGGCTTCATCTTTAAAGAAGCTTTGGGTCACAGATGGGTTACAACTGGGATGGGTGAGGATCATTGCTGGGGGGTGTCAGGGATGGGGGTTGCATGGGAGGAAGTTCACCTTTTCATACATAAAAGGTATATAAAATTATTCAAATGCTCACGGGGCATGGTCACAGTGGGTGGGCAGATATGGCTCAAAAGGTTGTGTGCCCATTTCCCATATGGAAGGACCTGGGTTCAATCCCCAGGACCTCCAATTAAAATAAAAAAAGAAAAATGTAGAAAGTGCACAGGTGAGCCACCCAGGCCCCGCCTAAACACGCAGCAAGATGATGATGTAACAGGAGAGTGACACAATGGAAAGCCAAGACAAGACGAGGAAAGGAACCAGAAACTGAGATGACACAGGCAGTAGGATGCCTCTCTCCAACATCATAGTTTCCCAGGATCGAATCCTGGTGAAGACAGGAGGAGAAAGATGAGAGGAGAGGGCTGGAAACAGACACAGAGAATTACCCAATAAATGGACACAAAAACAGCCAAAACAGGGGCTTAAAATGGATTAAAAAGTAAAATAAATAAATAAATTTTGAAAAAAATAATAAA
The DNA here is from genome assembly GCA_029593785.1 of Cabassous unicinctus. Classification (NCBI taxonomy): domain Eukaryota; kingdom Metazoa; phylum Chordata; class Mammalia; order Cingulata; family Chlamyphoridae; genus Cabassous; species Cabassous unicinctus. The sequence continues at coordinate 4,128 of JAQZBX010051916.1, read as the reverse complement.
GAGCTAAAATTGATTACCCAACTGCACACCCTGCACACCTAGAAGACCTATAAAATGAACAGCAAACTAATCCCAAACCAAGACAAAGGAAAAAAATACTAAAGATCAAAGCAGAAATAAATGAAATTGATAATGGAGAAACAATAAAGGGATTCAACAAAATCAAAATTTGGTCTTTGAAATCAACACAATTGACAAACCCTTAGCTAGACAGACAAAGAAAATGAGAAGACACAAATAAATAAAATCAGAAATGAGGGGGAGGACATTATCACTGACCCCGTAGAACTAAGAGAAATCATAAGAGGCTACCATGAACAAGTGTATGCCAAAAAACTAGAAAATGTATATGAGATGGACAAATTCCTAGAAACACATGAACCACCTGCACTGACTTTAGAATAAATAGAAGAAATCAACAATCAATCGTTAAGTGAAGAGATTGAAAGTGTAATCAAGAACACCCAAAGGTGAAAAACCCATGACCAGATGGCTTCACAGGTGAATTCTACCAATCACTAAAAGATGAAAAAATACTCATCTTGCATAAGCTCTTCCAAAAAACTGAACAGAAAAAAATGCTGCCAAACTCATTCTATGAAGCCAACATCACCCTAATACCAAAGCCAGATAATGATATTACAAAAAAAATAAAAAGAAAATTACAGACCAATATCTCTAATGAATATAGATGCAAAAATCCTCAGGAAAATAATTGCAAACAGGATCCAAAGGCACATTAAAAGAATTATACACTACAATCAAGTGGGTTTTATTCTAGGTATGCAAAGGTGGTACAACACAAGAGAATCAATTAGTGTAATAAACTACATTGATAAATAAAAGAAGAAAAATCACATGATCTTCGATTGATGCAGAAAAGCCATTTGACAAAATACAGCATAGTTTCTTGATAAAAACACTACAATAGATAGGAACAGAAAAATCTGTCTCAGTATGATAAAAGTGCATATATGAAAAACTAAAGCTAGCATTGTACTCAATGGTGAAAGATTGAAAGCTTTCCCACTGAGACAGGAACAGGACAAGGATGACTACTGTCACCATTATTATTCGATATTTTCCTAGAAGATCCAGCTAGAGCATTTAGGCTAGATAAATTTTTAAAAGGCACCCAAATAGGAAAGGAAGAAGTAAAGCTTTCACTATTTGCTGATGACATGACCCTATATGTAGAAAATCCTGATAAAGTCACAACAAAGCTGCTAGAATTAAGAGATGAGTTCAGCAAAGTGGTGGGATACAGGGTTAATTAATACATTAAAATCAATAGCATTTCTATACATTACTGATGTGTAATCTGAGGAGGAAATCAGAAAAAAATCCACTTATACTAGTGACTAAAACAATCAAATATTTAGGAATAAATTTAAGGACATAAAGGACCTTTATTCAGAAAACTACAAAACATTGCTAAAAGAAACTGAACAAGCCTTAAGTAAATGGAAGAACATTCCATGTTTATGGATTGGAAGAATAAATATTGTTAAGATGTCAAATCTACCCAAACTGATTTACAGATTCAATGAAATCCCAATATAAATCCCAACAGTTTTTTTTTTTTGCAGAAATAAAAAAACCAATAAGCAAATTTATTTGGAAGGGTAAGGAGCTCCAAATAGTCAAAATTTCTTTAAAAGGAATGATGTTGGAGGACTCTCACTTCCATACTTTAAAGTGTATTGTTTAGCTACAGTGGGAAAAACAGAATGGTACAGACATAAGGACAGACAGATTGACCAATGGAACTGAATTGAGAACTCAGAAATTGACCCTCACATCTACAGTCAAGTGATTTTTGACAAGGCTGTTAAGCCCACCCAGCTGAACCAGAACAGTCTATTCGACAAATGGTGCTGGTAGAACTGGATAGCCATATCCAAAAGAAAGAAAGAATACCTCTATCTCACACCTTATACAAAAATTAACTCAAAAATGGATCAAGGATTTAAATATAAAATCAACAACCATAAAACTCCTAGAAGAAAGTATTGGAAACATCTTCAAGATCTTGTGGTAGGTGGTAGTTTCTTAAACTTTATACCCAAAACATGAGCAACAAAAGAAGACATAGATAAAGGGGACCTCCTCAAAATATAGCACTTTTGCACCTCAAAGGACTTTGTCAAAACGCCAAAAAGGCAGCCGACACAATGAGAGAAAATATTTGGCAATCACATGTCTGATAAGTATAATATCCATGATATATAATGAGATCATATAACTCAACAATAAAAAAACAAAGTATCTGATTTAAAAAAATGGGCCAAAGACTTGAAAAGACAGCTGTTCAAAGAAGAAATACAAATGGCAAAGAAACACATGAAAAAATATTCAATATCACTAGCAATTAGGGAAATGCAAATCAAAACTAGAATGAGTTACCATTTCACACCTATTAGATGGGCCACTGAAATTCTGAAAACTAAATGTTGGTGAGAATGTAGAGAGATAGGAATGCTAATTCACTGTTCATGGGAATGTAGAATGGTACAGCCACTGTGGAGGACAACTTGGCATTTCTTAAGGAAGTTGAATATAGACTTTCAATGGGACCTGGTGGTACCATTGCTTGGTTTGTACCCATAAGAACTGAGAGCAGTGACATGAACAGATATCTGCACACCGATGTTCATAGCAGTGTTATTCACAATAGCCCAAAATTGGAAAAAAACCCAAGTGTCCATCAACTGATGAATGGATAAACAAATTGTGGAATATACACAAAATGCAATATTATGCAGTGATGAGAAGAGATGAAGTCATAAAACATATGACAAAATGGATGAATCTGGAGGACATTATTTTGAGTAAGGAAAGCCAGACACAAAAAGACAAATACTGTTTGCTTGCCCTATTTTGAACTAAATATACTAAGTGAAATATAAATATATTATATGAAATATGAATATGGGTATACATGCATATATGACTATTTTCCTTTGAAGCTGAACAAATGTAAGTTAATACTACAAAATATTAATATCATACAAAAAAATCCAAACCTTATACTAAGTGATGGAGACCAGACACAGAGTACTACATATTGTATGATTCTATTTATATGAAACATAAATATAAATCAATATATAAAGATTAAATTAGATTAGTGGTTATGTAGGTGTTGGGATTGAATGCTAAGAGGCATGGAGACTTTCTTTTTGGGGTTTTGAAATTGTTCTAAAATTTTTGAGATGATGAATTTACAACATTGTGATTATACGAAAAGCCTTTGATTATACACTTTGGATTGAGTAGCCAGAAACAACAGCTATGTACAGTGCGGGAAGCATACAGAGATAGATAGGTGAGGAACTTTCTTGTTTGTTTGTCTGTTTTTAGTTTTTTATTATTATTGAAATAATGAAAATGCTCTAATAATGATTGAAATGATGAATGCACAACTATGTTATTGTACCAAATACCATTGATTGTACACTTTGGACAAATTGTATGCTTCATGAATTTGTATCAATAAAATCGTTTTAAAAAGTTACATACATAATTCATAGCATTAGGAATATACAATATCAATTATTAGAAAAATTAATGAATGATTAACAGCTATATACATTATTTTTAATCAATTTTATTGATATAGGTTCATAAAGCATACAATCCATTCAAAATATGCAATCTACGGAATTTTTTATAATCACATAGTTGAATCATTATTAGAGCATTTTCATTATTCTAATAATAATAATAAACAGACAAACAAACATACTATACTCCTTAATAATAACCTCTCAATCTCTATACTCCTTCTGCTATAACTAGTTCTATTTGGTTTCTGCCTCTCTAATTTATTTGTATATATATTTTGTATTGATGGAGTCAAAGAATTGTCTAGTTTATTTCACTTGGTATATTTCCTTATTTTACCCTTAATAGATTATTAAAATATACCTGTACACTAAGTTCCATAGTCAATGATTCAGAGTCATATAAATTATTTTAATATTAGCATATATTTTCCTTTTATAGAAAATCATTAATAACATATACTTGGTTTCTACCTCATATAAGACTAAGCAGAAAAAAAAAAGTTACTGCATTTACCCCAAACACAACACTGACTGTGCCACACATAGCCTAGTCCAAAAT